>PVLD010006324.1:0-101764 GCA_004027595.1 Dinomys branickii
GAGACCTGGCTGGGGCGCATAAACAGCTCGCCGCCCCAGGGACCTTGCAGGCAGTCCACTCAGGTGTTCCTCCCTGGGTGGAGCTCCTCCCCCCCTCACAAATCCCGTCGGCGCACCTAGCCAGCTCTTCCGACCCGGGGATCCTGCAGTCAGTAAAGCTGCTTGGATGTCCCTCGCTGGGCGGAGATTCTTCCCGACTCAGAAAAAACCAGTCAGGGCGCCCAATCAACTCACCCTGGGATCGTGCAGACAGGACTGCCGTTCAGATGTATCTCCCTGGATCGAGCTTCTTCCTGACTCAGAAATCCTGCTGAGGTGTTCACTAGGCTCTCCTGTTCCGAGATCCGTGCTGACAGGAGATCCTCGCGCTCCCTAGTGCTTTTCCACCTCCTCAGCTTTCTTGCAGGAACCGCCAACCGCAGCTGCCAGAGTTCGCGTGGCGCCAGCCGCTGGGGCGGGGCTCTGAGTGGGATCCCGGACTGCTGCCCGGATTGGTGCAATCTGCCCCAGGAGCGCGTTCTCTGAGTTTACTCTGCTCCGCCACCTCCAACAAATCCTGGTTACAGCCGCCTCCGAGCCGATTGGGTTCAGGAGCTGGGAGGGTCCGTCCCACCGCAATCGCTCTCTCGGTTGTATGCGGATTCAGCCGAGCTGCGGCCCAAGCGCAGCGCCGATTCCTCAGGTGCCCAGCTCTCAGGATCCGCCCACTTCTCACCGCGTGGCTTATCCAGCCGGCCCTTTAATGCTCAGGCTGTGGAGAGCAAGTCGATCAGTTGGAATTTTGCATCCCCGGACCGGGCACCCGTGCGCAAAGGATCGGTCTCTGGGAGAGATTCCCTCTGCCGCTCACCTTGTCGCCATCTTCCCGCTCTTTTAATTCTTAACCTAACACATTAAGTTCTTTATTCTCTGAAGCATGTGTAGTTCATGAATTTGGGGCCCATAATGTGGTGGCCAAAGTCAAAGTGTATTCCTTTCTGACTCCTTCCATCCCCTCCATGGCTCCATATCCAACTGGCTTTCCTCTGGTTTCTCTAGATCTTCCTAATTTATCCCTCAGCTACTGCCCACTTTTTAAAAGTATTTGTATTCTTCAAGGACTACCACTTGCACACTTCTTTTTCTCTTCTGGCACTCTCTGATTAATCTCTATCCATGCCAGTGTTGTTGCTGTGGTTTCTTCTGTGTTGTTTTCAGTATCCCTACATATTTATGACTCTCAAATGTGCCTTTGATACCGTAACTTCACTTATGAATATCAGAAACACATATTTGGTTGCAAATGAAACATTGTCAGATTATTACATCATGGCCATTCTCAAATGAAGACATTTCAAACTGAAATCATCTCCCATAAATTTGCTCCCTGCCCTAATACGCAGAAATGCCATTTTTCAGAGGAAGCAAATTTGGAGTTTATAATGATGTTTTAGAAAGCATGTGTGCCAGCATGTGTGTGAAGATGAGGGAGGTTTTTTTTAAAAGAGATCTATCAGTCCAGAGGGCACAGTCTAATGGGAACAGCTTAGAAGATGGAAACTCATGGACGTAGTTTAGAGGACACCAACTTGAGGACAGGCCCCAGAAGACAAAGTTGCAAGGACATCTTGCAAGAGAAGGCAAAAGATTTGTAAAGTAAGGAACACCTGTAGAGGAAAGAGAGGCCTGGGTTGTGGCTGAAGTTAAGAATCTAGGGAGAAGACAGGAGTATTGGCTTTCTACCTAGAGTAGTGATTGTGTTTGCTGAATTACAGGACTACTTCCCAGGAAGTCATCTGGTTAAACATGGTGTGGAATGTTAGGGTTTGGTGCTGTGCAGTACTAAGGGGGTGAAGCTTGGTAATTACATAAATATACAATCTTAACCACCCCAGGTAGTGTTTGGGATCAGTGGTAGAAATAGCAAACATTCAGTTCTGGGCCCTTTTTGCTTAAGCTTTCTGAGTGGCCAGGCTGTTAGAAAAGGCTGTTGGTACTCATTAGATAATGCAATGCAGCGTATTTTTTTTGTGGGGGTCTTGAGTCACTACCAATGTGCTTTTAGCTGAGGGTAGGGACCATAGAACCTGCATCTTTTTACAACTGTTCCAGCACCTACCAATGTGATGGATGCACTGAGGGTCCTCATCAAATAGTACAGTATTTGAATAGAGGTCACCAAATACTCACGTCAGTTGTATTCCTAACTCATCTTTGTTCTTTTCATTGAGCCAATCACATTTTTCATTAGAATTGATGAAGAGCAAGAGAAAAGACAATATCCTGTTAAATACTTGAAAGTTAATTTCTTTTTTTCCTTTCTCTTTCTTTTGTAAAGCTAATGGAAAGACATTCATCTAACATGGGCTCATGCATGAAAGCACATAGAAATGGAAAAGCACACTTAACCATTCTTGAGCTTCAGTCACCGTGCTAGTTCTTAGAGCAGACAAAGCTCTCAGGGAAACTCCTAACACCTCTGCTTAGAGTCAGGTTATCAAACCATAGTCTTTGACAAGGGAATCAGCTGTGCCTGTGGAGATGCAGTGCCTCCTGGATCACTGTGAGATGTGCCCCCCCCCCCCAGCACTCATTGCATTTGCCTCTGCCAAACAGCGCAGACTTTCATTTTGTTCCATCTCTATCACTATGCTGGCTTCACTGTATTGCCAAGGTGTCAGTCTACTTCTGTCCTGCTCCAGGCAATCAGTATAATTCTGTCAAAGGTGAGATCAGTTTCTGATTTATACCTCTAATTTGTGTAAGGAGAGTTGACGTTAATGAGCCTTAAGCCCCTCCTCTGAATGTATGTTAATTGTATTGCAAAGAGAGAAGTACTTTAATTTCATACATTATAAGGCAGTGGATTTAAACAACAGAGCTCATGGGTGGGTAATAGTGATGATGGTGTAAACTGAGTGGAAAATTAACTGTATAGTTAAGGATCCTCTCATTTCTTATCCTCTCTGTAATCTATTTCTTCCCTCCAGGGATTTTGTCTGGTTGATCTCTGTATATTGCTACTGCCTTCCTCACTGTGGTCTGCATCATCGCTGCAGTCTTCGCCATGGCTGCAGAACCACGGCAAGGATTCTGACACCTTGAGCAAATTGCTGGCAGACAGAGTGTGTGTTCTCCTGAAACATATTGGTGTTCAGTCATGACCTTGTAGGTTTCCTGGGAAAGGACAGCTGTAAATGGAACCTCATCCCAGGAGACCCAAAAGACACAACCAAGGTATTAAGGACTAAAGGGACAAATGCAATTTCCTGCCCTGGTCAGAACTGACCATTAACTTGTTCTGGGTAAGGACAGATCTTCCAGAATCCTAGTCATACTATGTAATTCTGACCTTATTTATTTGGACTTTTGCCTGTAAAAACACTTCAGTAAGGTCAAGAAGTATTTTTTTTAACCCTAATATTTTCCAGACATTAGACAAGGAGCTAGGGATATAGAAATAGTAACATCAAATCTCAGCCTAGGAGGATTGCAAGTTCAAGGCCAGTCTGGGTAACTTAGCAAGACTCTGTGTCAAAATAAAAAGGCTGAAGATATAGCTCTGCGATAGGGTACATGCTAGCATGTATGATGCCCTGGGTTCAATTCCTGGCACTGTAAAAAAAAAGTCTCAGTCATTTAGCAAAAGATAGAATTTTTTTTTTTTTTGATACCAGAAATTGAATTTAGGACCTTGCACCTGCCAGGCTGGTGCTGTGCCATTGAGCTATGTCCCTGGGCCAGCAAAAGATAGATTTGTAACTAAGGAAATCATGATATTATTAATATATAACCAGTGGCTTTATGCATCCGTTTTGAAATGGCTGTAAGACACAGAGCTCCAAATGATCAGCAGCAACCAGAAAATAATCCCGGGGAATAATGAATACTAATACAGATTCTCAAGAGAAAAATGTACGGCTGGTATCACAGAGGCAGTGACCCTTAAGGGTTGAGCAGCATTTTCTTAAGTAAACAATGAGGGAAGATGATCATTCAAACCAAGGGGATAACAAAACATCAACTATCTGTGCTCCAGGAGTTTTCAGTCTTGGGTAGCACACACATCCACCCCCATATCCATACCTCCTTCCCCGTACACACCCCACCCACAATGATTGTTAAAAGCAGAAAATGGCCCAAGCTTGGGGAAGAGCCTAGAGAGAGTGCACATTGGACCCAGGACCTAACAACGCTCCTGAAAAGGAGGAGAATGATAATTCCAAAGGATACGCTGATACAGCAGAGTCTGGGAGGATCAAGAAGGGGCAGCTGTGTTCTAGTGTGGGACCTCTTTGAGCAGAGTATCATAGGATGACTGAGACCAATAGGAAATAAAGGCCATTTACTCTTCCTTTCATGCTTGTAGAAGATAAGGGCTCATGTTTTCTGGAGTCATTCTCTGTCCCTTGTACTCAAGATATCAAAGATCTGAGCATCTTACCAGTAACAAGATAATTTGTCAAAGAATACGAGAGAAGAGGTCTCCTGAAACCCTTCCGGCAGCCTTTTTGAAGCTTGTCCTTACCCACTTTGGCCAGTTGGAGGGGAGGGGTGCTCACAGTCACTAAGAATCTCTTTTGAAATGGCCAGAAGATACAAAGGTCAAATCACAGAGTAATGTCTGTATAAATACCATACAAAAGAAGAACTGTGAAGGAGAAGCATAAAGTGAGAGGGAGCAAACTCAGGTGGTCACTGCCTCAGAGGTTACGGACTTGGGTCAGACTGATGCAGTTGGCATCGCGTGTTTACTGTGTGTCATAATTAGCACATGATATCTTCTCTCTTGGAATTCATGGGCAGGTTCAAAAATAAAGATGTAAATAGCTGAAAAAGGAAACAGCAATGCAAGTGTAAAAAGAGATTGCACAGGATGCTGTCTGCATAAATATAGTAGACTCTCTGAAAAAGAGGAAAGGGGCACTTTGTGTTAATGATTTCCCTGGGTCCTGTTAGATTCATCATTTGAAGACTCTGACAATAAAGATTTTGTTTGTTTGTTTGGTTTTGGTTTTGGTTTTTTAAGACAGGATTTTGCTTTGTAGTTTAGACTGGTCTTGATCTCACTATGAAACCCAGGCTGGCCTTGAACTCATGGTGATCTTCCTGCCCCAGCCTCTGGAGTGCTGGGCTTGTAGGTATGTGTCACTAAAACCAGGGACAGTGAGTACAGCGAAGTCAGAATTATATCATCCAAGCAAGTTTTCTTTTCTCCTGATTGCATTATCATCAGAAAATAATTTCAACAGCCTTATGTAATTAAAAATTGTTTCTTTCTTTTGTTACTAATGCCTTAAAGTCCCTGCATATTTTCATTATATCTGCTATAATAAAGTTAAAAACAATGACCTTTCTACCCTTCATTGACAGAGAGCAAATGGAAGTTGGTCTTAGAGAAACACTTGATTTCCCCAAATGTCCCCAAATGTCTGTAACTTCACATACAAAGATGAGGAAGGAGAGTCAGAACTTAGAGTCACTTATAGGTATTTGGAATGCGCCCTGAGCTTGGGAATTAGGGTCCTCCCTCCCTGGGCTAAATATCCCCCACCTCTGGGGCCCAAGGTAGAAGGCTGAGAGATGTGTCCTGTCTACCTTTTGATGCTGACAGGTTTATCAAGGGTGTTTATCTGACTACAGCAGGATTAATCTTATCATGCCCTCTGTTTATTTCAGCTCACTGGTCACCCCTATCTCCGACCTCCTAATCCCCCTCAAGTCTTGCACACCTACTGTTCTGTTCCCAGGTCTCTCCCCTCCCTAACTTCTAAGCTCCTCCATCTGTGCTTAATTCTTAGTCCACCACGAGCTTACTCATTCAATGTTTTCTCCTTGTAATAATATACTGTGTAACTTATTTATTAAGCTTGTTTTTTGTTATCGTTCTCCCCATTTCTACCCTCCCCACTGCCCAGATAGCTCTCGTTGCTACAAGGGTGGGGATTCCCTTTATGTACCCCAGCAGCCTTTCTGTTTCTTTTACCCGAGTCCCCCCTGAGAACAGCGTAGCCCCTTGAAGGGTAGCTCTTTTGCTCCTTAGCTTGTGTGCCACCGGGCCTGCCTGGCAGGGAGCTGGCATTGATTCTCAGCTCCCATTGTCTCCTCAAGGCCTCGCGCCTATCTCCTCTCAGCCCACCTGGTGCAGAGGCAATAACTGGCCTCAGCACCAGTCCCTGTGGTAAGAAATGAGTGCAAACGTCGTGTCAGACCAGACCGCGTTACTTCACTCTGTGACCTTCTTTGTTTCCATGGTGAATTGAGAGGGTCTCTCTGTCTCTCTGTCTCTCTGTCTCTCTGTCTCTCTGTCTCTCTCTGTCTGTCTGTCTGTCTGTCTCTCTCTCTGTCTCTCTGTCTGTCTCTGTCTCTCTCTGTCTCTGTCTCTCTGTCTCTGTCTCTCTCTGTCTCTGTCTCTCTGTCTCTCTCTGTCTCTCTGTCTCTCTCTCTGTCTCTGTCTCTCTCTCTGTCTCTGTCTCTCTGTCTGTCTGTCTCTGTCTCTCTGTCTCTCTCTGTCTCTTTCTGTCTGTCTCTGTCTCTCTGTCTCTGTCTGTCTCTGTCTGTCTCTGTCTGTCTCTCTCTGTCTCTCTCTGTCTCTCTGTCTCTCTGTCTCTCCCTCTCTCTCTCTCTGTCTGTCTCTCTCTCTCTCTCTGTCTCTCTCTCTCTCTTTTTCTCTCTCTTTCTCATTTCATGGAGACTTTAGCTCCTGGTTTGCTGTTACTTTCTAGCTTTTCTCTCTCTTACTGCTTGGTGATTTGGAGATTCTGATAGATATCTTTTCAGTATGTTCCACTCCTTGATTTCCTTTCTTCCAATGCTTTTGTCTCCGGTTGTACAGCCACTCACTCTCGTGTTAGGTTCCAAACCAGACCAAGAAGTGCAACGCCTCTGTATTTCAAGCTCATGTAACCCAATCTCAGAGCCCCTCCTCCTGTCCAACTCAGTTCCCCAAGGAGCTTGGTTCTAAGAATTCATGACCTGTGGGAACCTCCTGTCTACTGTGTTCTTCCATTGGTTCACTATTCCACACCCCGACAGATCCCCTGGCCCTGTTTCCCCAGCTCACACCCCGTGACTAATCCTTACGATTACCGGGCAAAAGACTTCAGCCTCCCTGGCTTCTCTGTGACATAGTCCTGCCCTGACAAAATCAGAGCCCTGGTTGAACCTACTTTCCACATGCCTTCCATTGGCATCTGTGCAGCGGAGCACAGCTGGAGAAAAGCGCTCATCCCCCTTCACTGTACAGCCATGACTGCAGTGCACAGGTAGACCTTTAACACTGTCGCTGGGCCAGGACATTGCGCTCTGCGGTCGCCCCTCCCCACCTGAGCAAGTAGGCTTGCTCTGCCCGTTCTCCTCAAGTCAGAAGAGAACGTCCACGTCTGCACCAGCCCACCCGCCCCTTTGGCATGTCTGCCCTGGGCCCTCCGCCGTCCCCAGCCGCCAGTGGGCTCTGGGCTCCCATCTAAAGCCCACGTGCTATGCCCTCTTTGCTCTCTCGAGGTTATGGCTCCAGAACTTCTCACTCTTCCTTTGACACCTACCCTTCACTTTTAAAAGACAAACAGACACGTTCCTTCTTTTAACAATGCCTCTCTCAATAGTTATTGCTGTTTCCAATCTCTCGTCCCTGCAGTGATGTTCATCGCTGGTTTTTTAAATTTTTGTTTGGTTTCCTTTTTGGGGACAGGTCATGTGCTATGTAGCACAGGCTGGCCTCAAATTTGTAGCATTTCTCCCTCCTCAGCCTCCTGAGTGCTGGGGTCACAGGCATGCAGCACCGCTCCTGGCTAGAATGTTCCTTGCCAGAGTTGATGACACCTACTGTATCCACATTCTGCCCGAACCCTTCTCTCTCCACACAGACGTTTGTGCTCATTTCTTACCACAGGGGCTGGTGCTAAGGCCACACTATTGCCTCTCCACCAGTGCTACTCTTTGCCACCATTGGCACATCGGCAGCACTAAACGCAATGGGTCACTGCCTCTCCCAGGGAAAAACCTGCTCAGGTGGCTGTGGGGGACACTAGGTCTTGTCTTCCCTCCTACAGCAGGGGCGCTCTTCTCAGTCTCTTGCCCACTGTAGTGTTCTCCTTTTCTTGAATGCACACTCCCTCCCTGGTTGTCTCACTGAGAATCAAAGCTCTAAGTGTCATCTATATTGCAAAGACTCCTAGATTCATAACTCTATTAAGACTTCACTCTAGGACTCCAAACTAAAAAAAACTAATTTCCTTTTTCACACCTCGACTCAGACCTTTACAGAATTCTTGATCCTTCTCTCCTAGTCAGCACTGCCTTAGCACCCTGATTACAGTTGGCAGCAGCCCCGTCTTTCCACTTGCTCAGGTCAAAAACCTCAGGTCTTTACTCAGGTGCCTCCCCATTAAGCCTCCCTTGACGGTGATATTTAAAATTGCATGCTGTTGCACCCCAGCTTACCCATCTTCCTTCCTCCTTAATGTTTTCTCCTGGTATAATATGCTACATAACTTATTTATTAAGCTTATTTTTTGTTATCTATCTCCCCATTTCCACCCTCACCACTGCCCAGATAGACTCTTACTCCTACAAGGGTAGGGATTCCCTTCAGGTATGCCGGGCATGTGGTATGGGCTCAGTGTGCCCTTGTTACCTGAGTGAAACAAATACATGACGTCACAGTGGCCTGAGCCAATGGTAGAAAATGAAGTAACCTTACCTAGTCACTGACATCACCTCCTGGTAGGTAGCACACAAAGTAACATGAAACTCCTAGGTAAAATGCTTCGTCCATGAGAGTATGAATGTGATATTTCTAAGTAAGGGAGCTTCTGTGATTCCTTTAGCTGAAATGTGATGAACCTCAAGTGCAGTACTAGAGGGAGCACTTGGCTTTCTTACCTCATCTTCACTTAAAGCAACAAACAATATGCTGTTAGTGAGCCTTATACTGCTCCCAGGCATTTATGAGAACAGAGTAGGGTGCTGAGCATTGTATTACAGGTTTATTGCTGTCAGTAGCCTGGAGCAAGCATGTTGATTACTTCTTCCCTGTCCTTTTCTGGGATACAGCGTGTGGATATTATAATAGAGTCTGAGAAGCAGTCTGCAGACCTGGCTGTCTCCATGGACAGATGAAGAAGCGACAGGGTGGAGCCAGTTTGCTCCTTCCCACGCACGCTGTGCTCCGTTCCAGGCTGCAGCTCTGACGTCCTAAGGGAATCTGTTCTGGTGGTCTGAACACAGGCACCCCGAAGAACTACGTAGGAAATACCTCCAGCTGCTCGCTGCTCTCGGAGCCACTCTTTCTGTTTAGCTGTGGCATTTGATGGAAAGGATTGACATTGACTCAAACAGGTGGCTGGGCTTGATGAGCCCACAGAATTCTTCAGGTGAGAGCGATCCCCTGAATAAAACCCAAGTCTCACAAAGTCAGTCTCTGGGGGACAGGGAAAAATGGGGGACTTCGGGGATTGGACAGAAGAAGGGAAGGAAGCTGTTCCTGAACCAAAGGGATATTACTGGTATAAATCACTATAGACAGGAAGTGGGGAGTTAGGCACTTCCAGGCCTGAAGGTCCTTCAGTGATAGGGCAGCCAGTGGCGGAAGGAGGTGGGGAGGTAGTGGCCACACCAGCCAGGGCTTATAATCATCACAGCGGATGAGGCACAAACAAAACATCCAAGAGAGAAAGGGGGTGGAAGTGGACTTGGCACATTGTCTGCTCTTTGACCCCCACACTGTGGAGCAGAGTTTGTCAAATACTGTCTTCAAACTTTCTGCAAAAGAATCACCTGAAGACTATACTAAAAATGTAGAGTCTGGAGCTTTATGTTTTGATTCAGTGTGGGTAACACTTAGAAACCTGCATACATGCTCCCCTGGAGTGTGATTCTCCCTGACCAGCAGAGGTTTGAGCCCTGAACAGTGTGGCTTTTTGCCTGCTGTTCCTTTGTCAGCTTGCCTGGGGTGGGTTCCAGGGGATGGCTTCAGAGTCTGTCCTCTGCAGCTCTGACTGGTCCCATGGACACACATGACAGACTCACTGGCCCCAAATCACCTACATGCAAGGTTTCGGAAGTGGAATTCTTCATCCACACCTCCAAATCTAGCTTTCCTCGCTGACCTCCCCATTTCTTTTCCTGAACAACTCAAACCCGGAAATGTTCTTAACGCCTTCTACCCTATATCCCTCTCTCCAATCTGAACTTGCTATGTGGGTAGGTTGTTCCTCTACAGTATCTCCTACTTTGGTAAAGTTTCCCTGTGCATTTCCTATAGCCAGCCTTGGGGCTTTTGTGCTCAGACTGACAGGGTGACCATCCTGCTGTGCCTGGGCTGAGGACAGTGAGACTCTCCATGCTAAGCTGGGCAAACCAGAATGCACTAAGAACCTACTCCTAAACCACAGCAGTGAGTCTTTCTTGGTCTCAGTCTGTGGTTTCTCCCCTCAATAGGTTGTGGTGCCAGTTTGTGTCCAGTTAAATATCCCCACTCATAATTTTAAATAAGCCATTGTTCTTGTTCTCAAAACTTTCAACCTTCAAGGAATTCATTCATTTTCTAATTAGTTTAAATTAATTCTGTAGCACTCAAGAAACCCCAATAACCAGCCCTAAAATGGCTGGCTAGGTCAGCTCAGGCTACCGTTGCAAAATATCACACTCTGAGATGTTAGATACCTGATATTTATTTCCCATGGTTCTGGTGACGAAGTCTGAGATCCAGGTAGTGGCAGATTTGAATCCTGGTAAGATTTGAATGCTGCTTTCTGGTTTTTAAAAGGCCGTTTTCTCATTACATTCTCATATAGTAGAGAGCAAGAGCTCTGATCTCTGCCGTCTTCCACTAAGGACACGAACTCTACCAAAGCAGCCCCACCCTTATGATCACACCTAATTATCCTCCAAAGGTGCCATCTCCAATACCATCTCATTTGAGCCTCAACATAAAAATTCTGGGGGAACACAAACTTTCAGCCCATAACACTGCCTTACTAGAATCATCTTCCAGCACTCTTCCAGACCTCGCTTTTGTCAAACTGTCTATCACTTCCTTTAAGACATTCTCAATGCCAGATCTTTGTGCTGGCTCTAATTTGTGTTATTTGTGTTGTTGGCTCTAATTACCTCTTTGATACTTTCATTACTTTTTGAAATATTAGTGACTGCTACGGTTCGAATGTGTCTCTTAAAAGTTCATCAACTAGAAACTTAATACTCAAATTATGTTGATGGTATTTGGGAGTGGGGCCTTTGGAAAGTAATTAGGATTAGACGAGGTCATAAGGGTTAGTCTTGCGTGATACCACCAGTGACCTGAGAAGAGGAAGAGAGACCTAACTAGTATGCTGTCCCACTGTCCCGCTATGTGATATTCTCACCATGATATGATGTAGCAAGAAGGCCCTCACCAGATGCAGAGCCCTGCTCTTGGGCTTCCCAGTTTCTGGAGCTGTGAGCTAAATAAACCTCTGTTTTGTTTTATAAAGTACCTAGTCTCAGATATTTTAATATAGCAACAGAAAATGGACTAAGACCCCCACCATTGAAGTCTAGTTCAAATGCCTCCACCTCTTACACACCATCCTTATGATCCCCCAGCCCAAATCAAAAGCCATCCTTTAAATCTCACAGCGCTTCCTCATCCCACCCAACAGCACTGTTCACACACTCTTGTGGTGTGTACTTCGCCTGCTGTCTGTCTTCCTCCCCAACTTGATGCCAAGCCTTTAAAAAACAGGAGTTTTTTCTTATACTTTTTAGCACTAGAGATAAAATTCAGGGGTGCTCTACCATTGAAATACACCTCTAGCCCCTACTTATTTGAGATAAGGTCTCTCTGAACTATCTAGGCTGCCTTGAACTTGTGATCCTCCTTCCTCAGCCTCTCACTTAAAAAAAAAATCCTTCAAAGTTTTATCAAAGTTTGTATATGGTAGATGATTGAAAAGCATGTTTTCAGGTTGAAAGGAGATAGGAGTAAACTTTCATTATATTTTGTTAGACTGAAAATGTTAGCTCACAAAGTGGGAATCGTCAGAGTCACGCATCACTGTGGGGATGACTCTGCTGTGAGAAGTATGCTCAGTGCACTGTGACTATCAGGTCCACGCATGCTGTTTCAAGTTCTCCCTAATAAAGAATACTGAGAACACTATTGTGCATGTACATTGTTGTATTCTCTGTTCTAAGTGCCTCATGGGAACTAACTCAGTCATCTTCATAGCAACACCATGAGACAGTCCAGTGGAATGAAACCCAGATCCACCATTCACTAGCCTCTGTACCTTAGGTTTCTAATTTGCATAGTGGGGGTAAAACAGTCTCTAATTCAGTAGGGTATTGCAAAGATTACTGTGATTTATTAAGTCCAAGGCATTGCCCATTATTTTATGTGCCACTAATGAAAACAAATGCCTGCCAATTAAGCTGAACATCATAGGTTGTTAGACAGAGCCTGCATTCACAGATGGTAACGTGTCTGAGAGGCAGTGAAATGTGCTAAATGGTTTTAATGAATGATAATATTATTATGGGCTGAATTGTATTGTCCTCAGGTTTATAGGTTGAAATCCTGACTCCCAGTACCTGGGAATGAAACTGTATTTGGATATAGGATCTTTTGTAGTTAAGGCAAAATGAGTGCATGTAGGTGGATCCCGATCTAATATAACTAGCATCCTTACAAGAAGTGGAGGTCAGGACACAGATGCAGACAGAGGGAGAACCAGGAAGATGCAGATAGAGCATGAGCCACGTGAACTGTGTTGGGGAGGCTCATCGTGTGGAGACACGGGGAGAAGGGAGCCATGTGCAAGCCAAAGAGAAGGCCTCGGAAGACACCAACCTTGCAGATACCTTGATTTTAACTTCTAGCTTCCAGAACTGTGAGGAAAGACGTCTTTTGTTGTTTAAACCTCCTGGTCCGTGGTTCTTTGTTATGAGAGCCTTCATCAGTAATACAGACATTTTAATGAAACTCTCTGAGGCCACAGGGCAAGGAACTGAGATATGGGATAATCCTGTTTTGTGAGGAAACCTACCAGCCCAACCTTAGCCAGTCCTTTGTGTTCAGTGACCTGTGTCCCAATCAGACCAGCCCTTCCCCTTGGGTCCTGAAGCCATCCCTGGATTGTTTTTTTTTTTTTTTTTTTTTTTTTTCCGGGACCGGGGATCAAACTCAGGGCCTTAGTGCTTAGCGGCAAGCACTTACCCCACTGAGCTGTACCTCCAGCCCTCTGAAGCCATCCCTGTAGAAGACAACTGTTCACTTGGGACATAAGCGCTATCTGTGAACCGTGAGCACTATTTCTTATTCTTTTTAAAGTTCTATTTCTGAGGGCGTAAGGGGAGAGTGTGAGGAGCTTCTGAGTGACCCTACTAGCAGAGCTTTGATGACAACACAGAGCCAAGCTTAGCACGAACTGTCTTTACCTAAACTGATGGCGGATACTTGCCATCAGAAGAGTTTGTAACAGCAGACTGTCTCGATTAACTAGATCCACAAGTGGGACTGGCATCCCCTCCCACTTTTCTCTAGAGGGGTTTGACATTTGTGCATAGTATGAAGAAAGATCACTGAGGCTGAAATATGTCTGTTAAGAGGCTTTGGCTCATGTTTGCTAATCTCTTGTATGGTGAAACACTGGCACCCAGACAAACCCTCATTCACATTGGAACAAAGCTCTAGTTATATGTGTTGAAATTCCTTAGAGAAAATGTTTTGCAGGCTAGTGGGGTGCATGAATGCTGGAAATATTCACCACGTGTTGCTCAATGTCCTGGGAAAACAGTCGGCTGGCATCTGGAGGCTCACCCTAGAGAACTGAGTTGCTGTCCTTTGGGGTGCATGGGTCTGGTGAGGACAGAAGGTACGTGGGCTGATGGGTAGGTGGACATGGGGCTGGATGCCCTCACTGTGAGCTTTTTTCTCCAAGCTAGCACCAGCTCCAGACTACCTACTTTAGTAATCCATTTAAAGTCAGAATTGTCACCAAAGCTGCTCTCTCCCAGTTTTGGATTAGATTTTCTTATTTTCTGAGGATTTCCAAAGACACTCTACTTACTTCAGTTTTCTCAGCTTTGACTGATATAAGAAGTGGGAAAATGGAGGAAAGGCTTTTGAACGTCAATATATGATCTGTTTAGGTAGGAGTCTATGGGAGTAGGATTAAAACTACTGTTTAGAGATGGGGCTGAGGAAGTGACAAAAGGGTGCAAAGGAAGGAAGGAGGTGAGGTGCATGTGGTAATGGAATGACACTAAGAAGAGAAAGCCACTGAGAGCACAGAAACAGTGGGGTCAAGCGTGGGCCTCCTTGTGGCCTCAGAACCTGTACCATTAACATCAACCAGGACGCAAACGTAAACTCTTTGCTTCCCCCACTGTCTACAGAGCCTGAAACCTGGGTGTGTGTGTGCGGGGGGCGGGGGTGTGAGTCTGAAGCCCAACAATGTTCACTTGGGCAAGAGCTCTGATGATTCTGAAGTATCCTGGAATTTGGGAACCATTGAGTTAGAAACTCTGGAGGCTGACAATTGCCAAGGAACTGTAAGGAAAAACGAGGAGCATTCTAGAATGAGGAGGACACAGTGCTGGGAGCTCATGGGGCCAGCAGAAGGGGCTAAAGAGTAGAAAGTTCTGCTTCAACAAAAATAGGAGGAAGGAGAGGAGGAGGAGGACAAAGAGGGGAAGAAGGGGGAAAAAGAGAAGGAAATGGAGAAGGGGAAGGGGAAGGGGAAGACGAGGGGGAAGAACAGTAAAATAATGATGACTGACAGAATCAGAGACTGTGAGCCCAGACAGTAGCAGTTGAAAAGAGTTTGGCTTTTTGGTTAGTAGAGACTTAACTTCCCACAAAAATTTTAAGGAACGTCTCAGCTAACAAAGTTAAAGAATAAGCACTGATGTCCAGGATCCAGACAAAGGGAAGTTGCCTTGCTGAGATCCAGCCATGGGTCATGGCAGGGCTCATTAGCTGACTTCTCAGTCCATTCTAATCCTATAGGGTGAATGATCCCTGCCGCCAACTCCCCAGACATGTCTACATCCTAACCCTAGAATCCATGAATGTGGCTTTGTTTGTTAAAGAGTCTTTGCAGATATAATAGGATTAAAGATACTGATATGAGACCATTCTGGATTGTTTAAATGAGACCTAGATATGATGTGTGATCAAAAAACATGGTGAATTTAAAAATTTACTACATAAAGATACATTACCATTAATTCCCCTAGGATACTTCCCCTCACTTCAAACACAGTTATTCTATCATTCTTACCACTTTCTGAAGCAATTATGGAAGTCGTTTTTTATATACAAACTCGTGTGTTCAATTTATTTCACTTAAGATTATAGTCTCAAGGTGCATCCATTTTCCAACAGATAACTCAAGTGTATCCTTCTTTACAGCAGAGTAGTACTCCATTGTATGTGAATATTGCATTTTCTTTATCCACTCATTTGTTGATGGGCATATAGATTGTTCTGGAGATTTAGGTATTATACATTGTGCTGGCATAAACATGGACATGAATGTAGAGCAATAGAGAAGGGTTCCTTTTCCCCCCACAGCCTCACCAACATTTGTCGTTGGTTGATTTCCTCATAATAGTTACTCTTGCTGGAGTGACACAGAATGTCAGTGTGGTTTTAATTTGCATTTCATGAATGACCAGTGATACTGAGCATTTTTCACATTTATTTGCTGTTTGTACTTTTCCACTTGAGAAATGTCTTTCACTTCAAATGCCCATTTTTAACTGGATCTTTAAATTTGGGGTGAAGAGTCTCATTGTTTTGAGTTCTTTATACATTCTAGATGTTAGTCCTTTGATGAGTAACTGGTAAAGATTTTTTCTCATTCTGTGGGTTGTCTTTTCACTTTGTCAGTGGGTTTTTGCTGTGCAAAAAAGCTTTATAATAAGTTGATACTCCACTTGTTGATATTTTCTAATATTCCCTGTATGATTAGGGTTTTGTTCATAAAACTCTAATCCTCTGTCTACACCTACGTCTTCAGGAGTTTTACCTACTCTATCTTCCAGCAGATTTAGTGTTTCTGTTTTAATATGGTGACTCTTTGGCTCATGAACTTAATGGTTTGGAGAAGATGGCTGAGGTTGTGTTCATCACTTGATGTGGAGTTCATGAATGGAAGCAAAATCTTGCTGAACACTTCTGTTCATGAGTTGAATTGTTCATGAATAGAAGCATTCATGAACCAAGGTGCTACTGTATTTAGATCTTTGATCCATTTTATTTAAGTTTAGTACATGGTGAGAGATATGGGTCTAGGTTCAGTTTTTGGCATGTGGAAAGCCAGTTTTCCCAGCATCATTTATTGAACAGGCTATCTTTTAAAGAAGATGTTTGGCCCTTTATCCAAGATATAGCAGCTGAGTGTGCTTGGAGTTGTTTCGGCATCTTCTGTTCTGTTCCACTGATCCTTAGGTCTGTTTCTTTCCCCCAGCACTACATTGTTTTATCATGGTAGCTTTACAGTATAATTTCAAATTGGGGATTATAATGCCCCCTGCTTTGTTTGCTCTTGTTGCCCAGGACTGCTTTTGCATTTCTGGTTCCAAATGAATCTTAGGATTGTATTCTCTAGCTCTGTGAAGTATGCTATTGATATTTTGATTGGGATCGCATTACAGGTGTATAACAGTTTTGGAAGTGTGACAATTTTCACTATATTGGTTCCCCCAAGAACAGGGAATACATTCTCATGTTCTGATATCATCTTCAATATTCTTTTTCACAGTACTATAGTTTTCATTTCCTTTGTTAGACTGATTTCTAAGTATTTCATTTTTCATGAAGCTATTGTGAAAGGTGTTCTTTCTCTAATCTCTCACTGAGTTTGTTATTCATGTACAAGAATAATATTGCTTTTTGAAGGTTGATTTTGTATCCTGATGTCCTGATGAATTTAATTATTAATTTTAGGAGTCTTTTGCGGAGTTTTTGTCGTCTTCTATGTAGAGTATCATGTCTTCAGCAAATAATGTTAATTCTTCCTTTCTTTCTCCTTTCAGAAATTCAACACAAGAACAGAATACTAAATCTGAGTGTAAGAAAACAAATCACAAAGGAAAACCCATAAGAATCACAGCAGTTTTCTCAACTCAAATACCTAAGTCAAGGAGAGCTTGGAGTAAAGTATTTCAAGTCTAAAAGAAAACAACCTCTAATCCAGATTTCTTTCTCATCTATGCTGCTTTTATTTCTTTCTCTTGTCTAATTCCTCTGGGTAACATTTCCAGAACTATATGGAGTGCTGATAATGGGAATCCTTGTCTTCTGCCTGATTTTAGACCTAAAGCTTTCAGGTTTTGACTGTTTAATATTATTTTGCCTGTAGGTTTGTCATCGATAGCTTTTATTAGATTGAGATAAAGACTTTCTATTCTCCAGTTTTCTGTTGGATTTTTATCATGAATGGGTGTTGGACTTCGTAAAATGCAATTTGTGCAAAGGTTTGATTCAATTCTGAATTTGTCCAGTTGATCTGTATATTTGTGCTGGTGGGGTTTTGGGGGCCCCATTACTATTGTACTAGTGCTTATCTGATTTTTATATGCATTAGTATTTGTTTCACCTAGTTGGATGTGCTGGTATTTGGTGTGTACATATTTATGCTTGTTATATCGTCCTCTTAGATTGTTCCATTAACAAATATGTAGTGACTTTCTTTGTCTGTTTTGATCAGTCTTGGCTTGAAATTCATTTTGTCTGAAAATAGAATACCTACTTCTCCTTTTCTCCAGGTTTCTATCATGTGGAGTATTGTTTATCATACTTTGACTTTCAATCCATGAATTTCTTTTTTAGTTAAATGTGTTTTTTTCATACATCATATTGTTGGATCTTATTTCTTGGTCCATTCTGCCAATCTGTTTCTTTTGATTGGAGAATTGAGGTCATTCACATTGATTGTTATAGCTGATATGTACTGACCTATCCTTGTCATATTATTTTCCTATTATTGGTTTCCTTTCTTTTCCCTCTGTTTGCTTTCTTGGCTTGGTGTTTTCATTCTTTTGGGGTTCTTGAAGTTATTGTTCTTGTTGTCTCTTTCTAGAATATCTTTCAGACTTTTTGGCATGATGGGTTCATGGCCATGAATTTCTTCAGGTGTTTGTTGTTTATCATGGAAGTATCTTATTTCTCTATCAAGTTTGAAAGGTAATTTTATGGGGTACATCAGCCTGCGTTAGAGGTTGTTTTATTTTAGGACTTGAAATACTTCACTCGAAGCTCTTCTTGACTTAGGTATTTGAGTTGAGAAAACTGACATGATTCTTATGGGTTTTCCTTTGTGCTTTGTTTTCTTACACTCAGATTTAGTATCCTGTTCTTGTGTTGAATTTCTGGAATCTTGACTAGTATAAGTCTTAGTGTACTTTTTTCTGACCATGACTATTTGGAGTTCTATATGCCTCACTTAACTGTGTCTTAAATTATTTTTTCATGCATGAAAAGTTTTCTGCCATTTCTGTGAATAGGTTTTTATGCCCTTTTTGCTGTCTTATGATTCCTCATTGATTCCAGTTAATCTTATATTAGTTTTCTTTGTGTCATCTAGCAGCTATTGGATTAATTTTTTTGTGGTCCCTTGCTATTTTTAAGAAGCCTTTCATTTGATGACAACCAAGGACAATCCTGTGCTCTAGGTCTGATATTCTATCTTCACATTGGTTAACTCTGTTGTATATACTTTATGTAGAATTTTTAATCTCTTGTATATCTGTTTGAATCTGTTTTATGGAATCTAATTCTTTTCTTTTTTCTTGGACTCCAGTTCTTCTCCATGTTGTGCATTTATGGTTACCATGTCTTTCCTTAGCTCCTCTGTTTTTTAGCCATGTCTACTCTAGATGCACTAATCATTTCCTTTATTATAACCATCACTTATTTTAATTATCTCTGTTTTGTTTTTGTCAAGAGACTTATGGATCTATTTTGTTACTTCCACTGCTATCACTTCATAAAACACATCTAGGTGGTTTTTCATTTCCTCTACCTCAATACTCCCTTGATTTTGCCTTTGGTGAGTTGAGAGTTATGGGTTGCATCTTGCTTCCATGTTTCTCCTTCTTTCCTTCTTTCTTTCCTTCCTTCCTTCCTTCTTTTCTTTTTTCTCTTTCTCCCTCTCCTTCTTTCTCTCTCTCTCTCTCTTTCTTTCTCTTTTTAGTTTGTTGATACTGGTAAGAGGTACCTCAGTTTACAAACTTGATTCTTTCATGATTCTGGTCACAAACTAAGTTGAGCGATAACCAAATTAAATTCAATAGTTAGGTTCAATGTTTACCTTGTGGGAAAATTTGATTCATTTCTCATTGAGTTTGCTTTCCAACTGGAATCATGGAGACAATTGAGTTTGTGAAGCAAGGTACTTTATTTCCAGGATTCTAGTAACAAATCAAATTTACTTGGTTCTATGAGAACCAAATAAAATTTCCCCATAAGATCAATGTTGAATCTAACCATTCAATTTGGTTTGGGTTTTGTTCAGCTTAGTTGGTGTCCAGAATCATGGAAAGGATTAAATTCATAAACTAAAGTACCACTGTGTTTGTTTTCTGTACTGAGGCTTACAAACTTCTTATGGTAGGTAGCTTTATTACCAGTATGAAGACCTCTTTAGGAAATAACTACTTTTCAGAGATGTCTCATAGGTGTAGCTGGTTTTTGGCTTTTGAGTCTGCCCCTGGATCCTGCCTCATCAATTTATTTGGGATGAAAGGTTGCTGCCTGTTTGGCCTAGCACTCAGTACTTTGGTGCTGGACTACAATATTGTTTATGACCCTCAAGAAATCTAGGTATTGGCATATAAGGAAGATCAATTGATCATAACAACTAGGTAACCTTGTCTAAAGAAATACAATCAGTAATAACAATAGTATCAAGCACAGATTGGAAAATGAAAAATTGTGGTAACTATTAAGGTGTCACCTTTAACCATAGGTATTAATTTATAGTTATATAAAAAATCAAAGACAAATAAGAAAATTATATACAGTAAATATCCATTCAATACAGCAATACATAAGTGGTGAAAGTTTAAAAGGGATAAGAGAAAAATAGAGAAATGAAGGAAAAAAGAGAGCAGTTAGAAGCAAGGCTGAAGGGCAAAGGGAAACTGGTGAAAAACACTAGGAGGGAGAGAAAGAAGAAACAAAACCCAAATAGCAACAAAATAAAAGCTCAAACAAACAACAAAATAAAAATTAAAGGCAATGTCCACACTCATGAAAAAACAAAGCAATAATAAAAAAAGAAAATTCTCTGTTATTTCAAGCCTGTGGTTATCTTCTGGGGTCTATAGTTTTGTGGTAGAGTCCAATCCAGGTTGTGACTCTACTCTTACTGGTAGACTAAGGAGGCAATCAGAGGCCAAATCTGTGCTGGATAATTCCATGAAGCCTGTAGTGAGATTACAGCTGGGTGTTGGTTCTGGTACTTTTGGTTACACAGTGTAGGATGATCCTGGCCTCTGGTTGTGGGTTTGGATCCTCATACCATGCTGGGTGTCTTGTCAGCCTGTCCATGGCTCCCTGATCCTAGACATCTCCTATGGCTGTCCCTCACTTGGTCACTCTAGATATTTAACACTGAAAGCTCTGTGATGAAGCCAACCCACAGCTGCTCTGCGTTCCTGGTTCTGTTGGCCCCTCCCTAAAATGGTTTGTGGCCAACCGCTATTTCCAGGGGGCGCTACAGTCACTGGTACTGGAGTCGTTCACCGACAGTTGTAGTGCACAGCATCCACGGCTCCATTCCAGTGGTGTCCTTCTCCCTGGAGGCCCCTGTACTCACCTTCTTTCACTATATCTCTACAGATCTGATCTTTTTTTTCTTATGCTATGATCCAGAAGCTGGGAGACAGTATAGATTTTTCCGCATTGAGATTTGTCTCTTCACTTTCTCTGTGGGCTCCAATTCTCCCTTCAGCTCTTTCCTGAGGGATCTGCCTCACTCCTTCTTCTCTTCCCCAAATTGTTATTTTCCAGTGTCTGGATTCTGAATCTTGGAGAGGTTGACTTGTTGCTGCTTGCACTCTGTCATCTTCCTGGAAGTAGAGGTCCTCTCCCTTGAGTGTCTTTTGTTGCACTGTCATCGCTGCCTCAATGGTCTGGATCGATTAAAAATGTTTACCTCTCATAATCATTTTGGCTTTGGCGAACAGCTAGAAGTGACACAGTGCCAGATCTGATGAATAATGTAGATGGTGACACACTGTAATGTTTTTATGGCCCTTCTTCCCATTACATGGCAATAGAGACATTCAATACATTATTTATTTATTTATTTATCTGTTTTTAATTTTATTTTAAAGAGAGTAGTAAAAGAAAAAAAAAAGAACAATAGCAGCATACCAACATTGCAAACATAAACAAAACAAAGCAAGAACATTAAAAGTGATACAGGGTTTCAAAACAAAATGATAGGAATTAACATCAGTTGTTATAGTACATACCGTTTACTCACATTGCCTTAAGAGGCTGTATGATGTACAAGAAGTTGCGTTTGTACAATGACAGCCATTCTTAGATAGAAGAGGAGATAGTCATATAGAAGAGGAGAATCAAAGACTAGAGATGCATGACTGTAATGCAAGGGGGGTACTTAGAACAGACAGAAACTGGAAGAGCCCAGGAAGAATTCTCACTCAGAGTCTTCAGTGAGAGAATAGTCCTGCTTGTGTTTGGTCCTCTTACCTCCAGAACTGTGAGAGAATAAATTTCTGTTGCTTTCATCCACCAAATTTGTGGCAATTAGTTATGGCAGTTCTAGGAAATTAACACACTTGGGAGAAAAGGCCAAGGGACTATGAATGAGACAGGACTAAGAAATTGTTTGAATTTTACTTTCTTGGATGAGGTATAAACTCTCTGAGTCACAGGATTCCCCATCTGTCTTGAATCACTTATTACTTGACTTATTTTTCTCCTATGAGTGTTTTAGTTTGTGTCCTTTTTGTGCGATGATCTTTAAGTCTTCTTCATTTATGGAATCCTAGTGCTCTAGTAAGTAGTTGGACATGGCAGACTAACCCAATTTGTTAACACAAATCCCTGGGTAGTACGTGGGGATGATGCTATCTAGTACCACCCTTTGAACAGCTGTGTTGATTTATCATGGAAGATAAAGGAAATTTCTTCCTCAGATTCAATATGACATCTTTTCTAGAATATTCTATACCAATGATTTTATTTTTGTAAATAAATTAAAAGGATTGTGCCCTAACTGGGTTTCTGTAACTCTAGTGGGAGGATGCGACTCTGGAATATTAGCCTATCATCCAGTGCGTAGCTTTCCTTTCCCATGCCCTTCTGCCATGTTGTTTCTGTCTTGCCTAAAAGTAACGGAGGCAGCTGATTCTGCACTGAAACCTCTGAAACCATGAGCCAAAATAAATCTCTCTCTCATATTACTATTCTCAGGTATTTTGTCACAGTGCAGGAAAGCTGCCTAATAGAGATGCTCTGCCTGTGTGTCCATCAGGTTTTCATTACTATAGAGCATACCTAAGGTTATCAGCTTGTAAAGAAAAAGGATTTATTTTGGTTCACAGTTTTGAAAGTTTTAGTCCATGACCTACAGGATCCATTTTCTTGGGCCAATGGCAAGGCAACATGTCATGGTGGGAGCATATGACCTGTTTACCTCAAGCCTGGTTCATGAAAAAGAGGAGGAAGACAGGGCAAGGATCCCACAATCCCCATGAGGAACATACCTCCAGTGACCTAAAGACTGCTCACTAGGCTCCACCCCTTAAAGGTCTACCACCTTCTTTTCTCACCAAGCTGAAGACTGATGAAGGCTTTTACCTGTGGGCCTTTAGGACATGTCTAAGATCCAAAGTATGGCAGCCTATAAGTGCCCTCTTTAACTTTGCAGCTGAAATCAGAAGAAACGATCCCAACTAGGATACAGTGAAACCATAAGAAACATAGTTTGTCTTCATGACCTTCCTTACTTCCCCCACACTAAAAACTGAATTTCCATCTGGTTTCACCTCTGTGGTGACACTCAGACTTCATACTTTCATTGTTTTCTTATCTACTCTATCAAAGCCTAGCTCTACTGTGCCTCAAGCTTTTACATTTTGGGTTTGTTAATGAAGAAAAGTTCTGACAATTAATGTTTTATTTAGGATGTATATAAAAGTGAATCTACTGGTGAAAACTTCATACCTGTGGTGGGACAGGCCAATGGAGAAGTGCCACAGTCTCTGTTAGTCAGCTTTATATTGCTGTGAACAAGACACTTAACGTAGAATATAGAGGTTTGTTTTGGCTCATGACTTCAGAGGGTTCTGTCCATGGTTGGTTGCTCTGAGGCACAAACATTGCATGGTGGAGGAAAGATGCTCACCTCATGGGATCCAGGAAACAGAGCTCAAGGGACAGGAAGGGACTGGAAGTAAGATATATGCTTCAAAACCATGCCCCCAGTGTCCTACTTACCCAGAATTGGCCTTCCCTCTAACAGCACATTCAGCTATGAATTTAATCCATCCATGGGGTTTGCAACCTCATGATTTTATCTCTTCTGAAAGCCCCACCTCTGAACCTTTGGGAGATATTTAGATCAAAACTATAACAAAGTCCTTCAAATCTCAGGACAGCTAGGATGTCCTACTACACCTCTGCACCAAAAAGACCCTAGAAAGCAAGTTAGTTTATTTAATTCAGCAGAGGTTTTTCTAGCTTGTCTCAGACACTGGTACAAGGAGATAAATGGTTCACAGTTTCAAGGACACTTCTCTGAAGGTTAGGCAGGATGGCAGTGTGTGTGTGTGTATGTGTGTGTGTGTGTGAATTCAGGGTCACCTTCTGGGGCGGACTCAGCCACTGACCATGAACTGGGCGGGCAACCCTGGGCCTTTCCCTTAACTCTCTGAGTTACTTTCCTCACATTAAAATGGAGCAGTAAGGTAGAATCAAGTCAGCATAAAGCCTTAAAAATAATCCTAGACAAGGGCTTCATGTCAGACCTTGTGAATCAGATTCTCCAATGAGAGACCTGCATGTCTCTGACTTTAGTAGACACTTCTGGGATTTAAGGGTCAGTATGGGACACAGGAATAGATAATATGTGTTCTCAGCCTTGTTGTCTTGTGGCACTCTGCAGAAGGGGTTAGCAGCAGGGGCCTGGGCACCTGAATTCAATTCCTGGCTCTGCACTTTACCAACAATGGTACCTTTACAGACCATGCTTCCTCACATCTCAGTGTCCCCACCAATGAAATACACAGAATAAGCACATGGGCCAAGCAGTCTTATTGATGATCAAATTAAGGGAAATAAACAAATAAAGCATACAGAATCATCTCTGGCACAGAGTGAGGGCTCAAACACACAACATGTACAAGAGAAAACTGCAGCGGGTGAGGTGGGAAAAGACATTTGACAGAGGCTTCAGGACTCAATTCCTTGTCCCTTCCTTTTGTACTCCACCGGGAGTGCTCAGCCAGGGACTCAGCACTGACACCTGCCTGCTTTATCATTCGTTTACTAAGTCATTGTTTATGTGTGTGTCCAAATCCCCGCTGGATTCCAGCTGCCTCAAGGCAGAGTGGGGTTGCCTGTATCTTTTTACCCTCAGTGTGGAGCCCCGAGCTGCCCGGCAGCAGACCTGGTGCCAGCAATGGCGGGGCATCCTTGTGTCCCGGGGGGCTCTCAGCTCTCTGTCTTCCTTGCTTGTCATCGTGTCCTTCTTGCTTCTCTCCCTGCCGTCTTAGATTAAAATGATGGAGTGTTTTCCTGGGTCGTTTTTTTCTCTCCCCTTTCCTGGGGGAAGGTGACTGGTATGAGAACCCAGGGGCAGGGGCAGGGGTAGGGCAACATCTTGCTAGGAGGCAAGCAGCGGACTTGGAAGTACAGGTGGGTGGACCTGGCTCCAGGACCGTACCCTCCCTGCTGCAGGGCACCAGCTACTGAACAGGTGGTGGCATTCTTCTGGAAGGTGCGCCATTTCTGCATGATTAGCATTGTGCATAAAGAGTTGGGTGGTGGGTGGCCTGGGGGTTAAGCAAACTGTCAAGTGTGAGAGAATCTAGGTTGAAGGAGGTGAAAATCAGCAGAAATAGGCCTTGCCTCTCAATGGGGACCGGTCCTGGGCCCTGCTGCCTCCAGATCTCTTAGACTTTTGGACTTAGAACTTCTGTATGCTCAGAGGACTTCTCTGTGGCTTACAAGGACAGCCATAAGACACAGCCAGGTAGAAGCTGGAACCCCCTTCTCTGACCCAGCCTTGGCAGGTACCGGGTGTCATTCTTACCACAGTCACAAGCCCACTCAGGTTTAAAGGGAGAAAACAGACCCTTTCTTGATGGGTGATCCAAAGTCACCACATAAGAAGAGCAGGGCACATGGGAGATGGTACTGCCACCATCTTTGAAAATCACAATCTGTAACATTCTCAGAGGAACACAGCATGACCTCTCTGATCTCCAGGCAAGTCCAGAGCCTGTTTGGCACTGCTAAGGGACACTGCTGCTGGTAGAAATGAGAGCAAGACTCAGGCAAAGACATCTCCTTCTCAGGGTCTCCGTCCATTTCTCCAACAGGTCTTGTAGGTGATGGAGCTTGGAGATGAGGAAGGTTGCGTATGGAAGTCACAAAGCACCCTCCTCAGAGCGTTCCATTTCCGGGGGAAGTTCAGAAGTCTGTGTGACTGGGCCAGGTCAAAACTGGTGGGTGCCCTGAGGTTCAGGGGTGATGGCTGAAGAGCAAGCCTGCCTGGTAGTAATGTCTTGAAGTGAGACCGGCAGCTGGACTTGAAAAGGCACGACCAGCTCTGACTCTGGAGTTAAAAGAAGAAAACCTAGACTACAGTTAGAATAAATGGATAAATACAGAAATATGCATTTATTGAGTTCCATTGATATGCCACCTTTACAGATTGAGTGTCACTTGTGTGCTAGTTATTTACCTCTCATGAAACCTCAGTGAGGTGGACATTCGCCATTTTAAGGTGTAGATGAAGACACTGAGCCAGAGGGATGAACTCACTCCAGAGTTTATGAGCAACAAGCAATGTAGGTTGGTTTCAAAGGATGTCTGTCACGGACTTCAATAGTTCATTCCACCTATTGACTCCTTGCACTTCCTAAAACGGGGCAGGTCACAGAGAATGAGGAAGCGGGGTCCCTCTGAGGAACCAAAAAGGAGGAACATAGGGCTAGAGAAATGCAGCCCCCAGGTTTCCCTCCCTCATCTCTGAGCACTTGTTCACATTTAAGAAGGAAGCAGGAGAGGGAGACTGTCTGATTTAAGGAACAAAAATGAATTGGAATAGAAAAGGGCCTTGCCTGGAAGATGGGGATACAGGTTTGCTTTCCCTATAGCGTTGGTCCTCCTGCACTGGCCTAGGGATTTCAACAGTTTTATTTTTTCCTGCGCTTAATTTTGAGGTTTCCTGGCAAACATATTTCCTTTATTATAATGTAATTTCCTGGTGGAAAGTGAGATCCTCTGTCCCTTCTACTTAGTGTTCTCAGCAAGTTACCCCTCTTCTCTGGACCTGTGGTGACTTGAGGGTTCTCCAGGGCTCCTTCCAGCTTCGCAGTGTGGCCCTACTATTCCAGCACCGTTCCTGATGTGCAATTTGTGCTCAAACTTGCTGAATGACTGACTTTTTGAGCTGGATCTGCTTGCTCCGTTTCAAAAAAGGGCTTTGTTTCATGAAGAGGCCCAGGTACCCCCAGATCCCAGGAGCTGCAATTTTCTTTCTCACAATCCAGCCCTGGGGTGTATTTATCTTTGGGCAATGAGCATCCTCCATGGGACAAGTCAGACCAGATCCCTGGCAGCCTGGATGCCTTTCATGTAACTATGACTCCGAAATTAGCTTTATGTAACTTCTGCAGCCAAGGCATCTCACCGGAGCCTTCTCCCTTTGGTTTCCCTTTTGTTCCAGGCTTCCCAGAGCTACCATGAAAATACACATAATGAATCATGCAACAAAGGCTAGCAGGGAGTCGTGGGTGTCACAGAGCGGCCTCGGCAGGAACTAAAGAGGACTCCGGGCTTAGGCTGAGCAGCCCTCTCCTGCCGGGCTCATGTCAGATCCTCCTCCTTGCTGATCCCTCAAACCCCCAGAGCCTCCCCTAGGGCCACTCTCTACACCGAGTGGCTGTGGGCTCCAACACCCACCCTGCCAAGCACCCCTTTTCCGCCCGCTCCAGCCCTGACAGTCTTTGAGGCGGTGGGAGGAGCTGGAGCAGAACACAGTGCAGGTGAGTCATCGCCCAGGTTGACACTGGGAGAGAAGAAAGGGTGGGTGTGCTGTTAGGGAAAAATGACACTCAAGCTGAGAGTACAGCTGAATCAAACATGAGTCACTGAACTCAGGGGAGCAGATGCCTTATCTGCGTGCAGGTGAGGATTGTGTTAGGGAGAAGAGACCCGAGGGCGCAATGGGACCTACCACCCAATGGGCCGTTTACTAAATACCACTCGAGAGTCAGCTGTGGCTCGTTTAGATCCATGAGAGGCCATCCGTGTGCATCACTGAGTGTCTACATGTGGGGGTCTTGTGGGGGCCTGCTGCTCCATGGCTGGGTTTTATAGGACTGTTGCCTTTGGAAAGGATTCATAGCGAGAAACTAAAATTTGCAGCTTGGGGAAGTGGTATTAGATGTCAGGGTGGAAGGAGCATCTCTTTCTTTGAAACATTTTTTAAAAATAGCATGGACTCCCTTGTGCTGGAAATGGTTAAGCCTCAAGCTGAAGGTCAGGAAAGTACCAGTGTATCCAGTGTAGCCCTCCAGGTGCCATGAACACCTGGGCTCGAAGTTCACCATCTGTGGACAGCAGCACATGGCCCTAAGGGCCCAAGTCTCAGTCTGTACAAGAAAGCTGAGATAATTTAGCATGAGTCTCTTTCCAAGAAATTCTCCCTCCTTGCTTTTGCAAGACACTCACTCCTCACTGTTCTTTCCCCTCAGACTGGTTCCTTCAGTCTGGCATCGACCATCGGCATTTCTGCCATGGACTTTGCAGTCACTTTGAATTTAATGAATTCACTGATCATCTTTTTGTTCATTTCCTAAAACCTGTCCCCTCTCTTTTGCATTCTGCTGCCATCAGCCAATTTTGGATCTTCACGTTACAGATGATCTCTGAGCTGTCGATCTGCAGTTGTCTCTGAACCTCCCTGAACTGTGCTAGAGGGAGAAGGCTGTGTGTCAGGAATGGCTCTAGCAGCTCCCTGGGAATTTTCATAGGCAGCAGAGACCACTACCTGTGCACTGAAAATTCCTTTCTTTTTCATTACATTACGGTTCCCGTACATTTCCTGATGGTCCATGTATTGCAGTGTAACAGACAACTGAAATCCAGGCAGTGGAATGTCAGTACCAGCATTTAAAGAGAACACCAAGTATCTGTAGATGACAAGTCTGAGGAGATGGCAGCACAGGAAATACGAGTTACTGTGCCCTTAAGTTACTATGAGGAAGAAAGCTACCCATCAGTGAGATGGGACATCAGCAAGAAATGAGCATAAGGGCTTGAAAATATTTTAGTCTATTTATTGCTATACCTTCACCTACCCTAACAAAACCTACTTTGAATACAAACTCTCCCATCTGATTCTTAAGGTCCTCTAAGCTGCCTCTTCTCTTACTTGGCTTCATGTACCACTGCTTTGTCTGGCCACCCTGGCCTCTCTGTAGCCCTGAGCATGCCCAGGCCTGCCTCGCTGCATGGGCCTCCTGTTTCTCTTGCCCTCTGCCTTCTTCCCTCTACTTATGTCAGTATCTATCTCTTCTAAGAAGAGCTTCAGACAGTCCTAGCCACACTGCTCGCTGTTCCCTGAATTAATAGGTCAGTCACTGTTTCATCTCTGCTGGTTTTCTCTTCCTTGTCCAGGGCTGGAATTGTTTTTGGTCTACTCCTCTATTCTGGGTATAAATAGGACTCTTTCTCTCTCTCTCTCTCTCTGTGTGTGTGTGTGTATACTTGCATGTGGATAAGCTGAAGTAGTCTAGGGTCATCAGAAATCAGAAATTATACTCCTTGATGTGAATAACATGGAATGTGTTCTCCAGTAAATGATTTGTTTATTCAACAGAGAGCTATCAAGTGTCCATGTTCCTGAGCACGGAAATGACAGCTACAGAGACACGTGAAAAAATCCCTACCTTCGGCACGTGTTGGAATACAGGACTGCACCATCTGTGATGGCTCGTCGCTGTGGTTGTTGCTGTAGTTTCACTTTCCCCTTAAATCTTTTGTTCTCTATTGACATTATACCTCCAGCAGTGGACTCGGAGACTGAATGTATCCAAGACAGGAACCCTAGAACAAAGGATCTCTCATTGTTGTGGGTTTTTAAATTGACTCTTTTTTTGCCTATTTATCAAAACAATAATCCTGAAAATTAAACTTTGTGGGGAGAGAGGAAAGTTCTACACTTTAAGTAGTTCCCTTGTAAGAGTCTTAAGAACCAAGGAAGCCCTGCTGTGCCCCTATCAGAGAGACCTGAAGACAGCAGCTAGTCTGGCAGGAAGATTCGGGGCAGAGCAAGTCCTGCCAAGAGGATGGGAGTGGAGTATCAACATCTCTGACTCTGAAATGTGGGAACAAGT
The DNA here is from genome assembly GCA_004027595.1 of Dinomys branickii. Classification (NCBI taxonomy): domain Eukaryota; kingdom Metazoa; phylum Chordata; class Mammalia; order Rodentia; family Dinomyidae; genus Dinomys; species Dinomys branickii. Next base: position 29,575 of record PVLD010006324.1, read on the forward strand.
CCTCTCTTCTGGGATCAGTCTGACTTCCCTCTCCAGGAGCGGGGACACATTGGGCTGAAATGAGGACTTTTGCTGAACTTCTGTGTTGGGACTCCTGGAGACCATCTCAAAGGGTCTTTGCTTTGTTCTCTAATCCCAAGCACCTAAACTGCATGGGACATAGTAAGTGCTCAATAAATATTTAAAGGGTAAAGGCAGCAGAGTAAAATTGATGGGAATACTGCGTTGGAACAGAGCCCCCCCATGTGGCTCAGAAGACATCCAGGATTCCCTTGTGGGAAACAGGCATGGACCCAAGGGGCTGGATGGGGGTGGCAATTGCCAATAGATGGCTCTGCAAGGAGCACCCTCCTGCTGGACAGTAACCATGTACTCAGCCACCTTCGGTCTTGGGGACGCTCAGTGCCAATGAGAGCCAAGTGGGACTGAGTTAGCCTGGCAAATGCTGGGCCCTGGCTGGCCTAGAGCCACTTCAGCTTTCTTGCTGCAGATCACCAGTGTCCAGCAAGCAGGGGCACCATGTCCTACAGAGCCCCATGGGACAGGAAGTAGCTCAGGGACACATAGCGTGGAGATGCCACCTCTGCAACTGAAAGAACCCTGCAAATGCCCCAGATACCATCCAGAGGCCATCTGGCATAGGGAATGGAACAGGGAACTCTGAGCCCTTTCTTAAGAAAGATTGATTCAATCTGAAAAGAAGTGCTGTGGGTAGGAAGAGATGCAGATATTGTTGCCCAGCATGTCTGAGTTTCTCTTCTGGTTTATAACACGGAGATTGTATGGTCACCTACTTCATGGTCTTGCAGTGAGGGTTCAGTAATCACCTGCACCACTTAGATCCTTGCTAACAGGTGGTAAGCAGGGCTGCTGTTGTGACCGTGGTTGGAGTTGCTCCCCAGAGGGGTGGAGGCTGCGGCGGCAACTGGGTCAGTTATGAAAAAAAAAGATGTTATATTTGCACATCTGAGCGTAGTGTGAACAAAAAAGATTGATACCATAACCCTTAGTGACAACAGTTTGAGTAGGGATTTGTGGCTTACAAAGCACTTCCAAAAACTGCCTCCTTGAATCCTCTCAATGCAGCAGAGGGAAGATAATTTCTACCCTTATTTTACAGAGTTAGAAACTACAGCTCAGTGAGCCCGATGGGCTTGATGAAGGCCATGCTTATAGCAAATGATGGAGAAAGATCTCAGAAGCAGGGCTCCTGACACCAGCTCTCCTTCCCTTTCACTCCTGGATGTAGAACTGATGCTACCCAAAGGAGCAGAACTCTGCATCTACTTTTCAGGTCATGAGACTTCCCTTGACAAGGAGGCTTTTGTTTAGTTGGACCAGGACACTGAGAAAGGAACCAGATTACAGAAGTCCAAAACATGTACTAGAGAAAGAATGGATTCTGAGTAAAGCCTAGGTTCATTTGTACAACATCCTTGCTTATGTGCAATGTGTGCTAATCGTCCTGAAGTCTTAATAAGTATTTCCATCCTTATTGTGTAGCCATGGGCTACCTGAAATTTTACAGAGAGGATCTTATGCACAGGGAGACTAGGAAGTTTTCTTGGGTCATATAGAGTCAGAGGTGACTCTGATCTGAGAAACTCCCATCAATGGAAGGTGAAAGTGACCATTAGGGGTGGCCAACACCAAGAGAAGGGCAGATGAAGTCTGGGCTTGTGACACAGGCTTGCTGTGAATATTTGTGGTATGTGCTGGTCTTTGGTTTATGCTCTACCAGTTGAGCCCCAGTCCTCCAACTTGTCCCTTCCCTAAAGAACTACCATGGGGGGGGGCGCTCATAGCTCCTCCCAGAGAGCCTTACAGTGTTCTTTGTGATGACAGCTCTGCTTCCTCGCTCTCAGTTGCCATGTTGATCAAGTGTCCCCTCTGGTCATCGCTCATGAGGCCTTCCTCCTGCACACCTAGGTCATCCTTCTGACCTGCTCCAGGACTCTTCTTTCCTGCATTAGTTATAGCACGGTGTGTGGGGGATGAGTCCCTAAAGGGAACTTTCTCCTTCCTGCAGCTGAAATTCTATGATTAGGACCTCAAATAGGACAGCAATGTTTCTTCCCACTGCACTCATAACCTTTAATATTTCTTTGCTCTGGATGACATCAGTCATTGAATTGATGAGAACATCCTTCATAATAAAATGTCGCTTAGAAAATGGGTATGATGTCTGTGACTCTGCTAGAGTTGATGTCATCCCACAGAAGGGAAATATTGTATTTTAAAGAGGCATAAAGAGATCCAGTATGCAGAATTTGAAAGGTACACACTCAGAAAAATAAAGTATAGGTTCTCCAGAGAAAGGTGTGCTATACTCTAGAGCTGAGGATATTTAGGTGATTTGGGAAGTGAAAATCTGTAAACTTTGTAAAATTATAGAAAGTATGGGCTAGGTTTACAGGGGAAAAGCAACATCCATTGTCTTGGTTACTTTTCTATCGTTGCTGAGAGAGAATCACATAGCTAGGATTTAGGATTTGTTCCATTGTGCAGATGACTTGAATCATCCATAGCATCTTGGTCACAGTCTTCATTATGTTAGGTAGCAGTAGAATGGAAGAGATAAAAAATAATAGGCATTTTCTAATTCTCCTTTACTATGTACAAATCATTGTAGGCTGGCTCCAGCCTTAATGTTTATTATGGACTGTGTCTAGATGTCCTCCCAAAGCCTCCCATGCAGCCATAGGTGGGTTTTTTTCAGAGGTGGCTGGATCTAGGGTGTATGGTTGATTCATGCTACAATGCTGGGATTAGGGGTGGGTGATTACTAATCAGTCCACTGATTTGTTTAGCACCATAACCTGGATACAGTATAAGGGACAGGGATATGCTTACTTTATCCTTTGCTTGTTTTGATGCCTTCTGCCTGCCGTGGACTGTTTCTCATCTGCAATGCCTTTCTGCCATACCACCCTGCCTCGGAGACAGCCAATTATGGACTGAAACTCTGAACCAAATAAACCCTTTCTCCTTTAATGTTAGGTCTTGGATATTTTGTCTCAGCAATGAGAAAAGTAACTATGGTGGTGTCACAAATTGAAGTTTTAGGAACACAAGGAAACGAACTACACACAGATGCAGAACCTCACAGAACCACAGTGGTCCCTCATCTGTCCAAGAATCTCTAGCTCCACCAAAGATACCACAAGGGTAGGACAAATCCATAACAATTTCTGCAGCTAGCACTGAGTGGGGAGTTTTGTGTATATTGCTGAGTAGTATTCATGCCTTGCTTGTGAAGTGGATTTTATAGTCTTTACTGTAGAGATGGAGACCTCAAGGTTCACATCTGTCAGGAAATGCCCAGGCTTTTCTGGCACCAAAGACTGCCCTTTCATTCAGCTACTTAGTGGGCAATCAGAGGTGTGAACTTTCTTTGCTGATTTGTGCTCTAAGCCGTAGGGGAGAGGAGATGTGAAATGAGTGAGGGAAGTTTGTACTTAGCTCCTTATGGTAGGGGTCTCCCTACTTCCCAGACACACTGAAAAGTGTATTTCTTCCCTTCAACCCCAGGGTGACTTTCAGCTAATTCCTGAAAGCCAAAAGGGCTAAAGATAGTGTCACAAATTGAAGTTGTCCAGAGGACACTCAAAGAACATAAAGGCTCAGTTGTCAAGTTGTAGAATGTCAGGCTCTAAGATGGGCAGTGTCAACGTGAGCTTTAAACCACATTTTGACCTCTGCCTCTTCTCCAAAAGTCTACAAAAAACTACCTGAAAGCTGCAGATCATAGAGCTCCTTCTGCCATTGAGCACACCTGGGTCTCTGCTGAAGTTTGAGGCTTTCAGATCACTACTCTCTACCTATACCCCCCTCCACCAGGATGTGTTCACTGCATGGAACTAGGTTCTCCAGTTTCTTTTGGAAAGTACAGTTCTACTGTAACTGCTGTCACAGCTCTGCCAGTTCATTATGGCCTTCAGAAAATATTTTGTAAGACTGGTGAAGCTCAAGAAGCCCGCCCATCTAAGTAAACAACAGAACAACATCCCCTGGGCTAGGGTGTAGCTCAGTGCTAGAGCATTTGGTTAGACTCTGAAGCTCTGAGTTTAATCCTCAGCACTGCAGTCAGAAAATGTCTGTTCAGAAAGTGTTACTATGAATAGATACAAGAATGACAAAATGTAATGTAAATATTTTCAAAGGGAGGAAATTCATCTGTTGTGAATGATCTGATCTTAATTGAAATACTAAACAATTATTACAAATATTGCATTCAATAAGGTGGCCAGATATTTTAAAGTGCAAAATCAGAGTCATTAGACAGAAGTAATAATCACCTATAAAATAAAATAAAAGTCTTATTCACAGAAGCAACCACACAATAAAGTAAAATAAAATATGCACTATAAAATTTAAAAGTAATAAATATGGGTGATGAGTAGAATAATCAGTCCCAACCCAGAGACATAAACGAAGGATTGAATACATAATATGGCATCTTGTTCCCACAGGAATGACTTAATATTGTTTGATTTTTGGTTACTTAGGAATTTCCCAGCTGTCTTTCTGATTTTGACTTCTACTTCAATTCCATTATATTAATAACATACTTGGCATGACTTCAAATATTGTGAGTTTACTAAGATTTACTTCACGGTTCAGAAGAGGATCAGTATGAAAGTTGTACAATGTGTTTGAAAATTATGTGTGTGCTGTTTCTTTTGGATTGAATAGTCTATAAATTTTAATTAGATTGTGTTCATGTCTTTTATCACTTTTTTTTTTTTTGGCAGTACTGGGGATCGAACTCAGGACCCTGCGCTTGCTAGGCAGACGCTTATTCCACTGAGCTATATCCCCAGCCCCTCATGTCTTTTATTTATTTTCTGATTTTCTACTTGCTCAATCACTGAGCAAAAAAATGTTATTTCCAGCTATGTAGATGTGTTTATTTCAACTCTATCACCTTTTGTATGTATACAGACATAGCATATATTGAAGTGCTATTTTTAGTATATACACCTTTAGGATTGTTGTATCTTCTTGGTGAAAGCACCAATTAATAGCTTCAGTACATGTTATATCTTCCTGGTGAACTGATATCTTTATCTTAGGTAATATCCCTTCCTTATCTGTAGTAATACTCTTTATTCTGAAGTCTGCTTTGCAATACTGATATAACTACTCCATCTTTCTTTTAATTAATATATGCATAGTGTATTTTTTCCATCCTTTAATTTACATATTTTATTTAATTTCCTTTGAAAACTATATTTAGATTGCGCTTTCCAAATCAGTCTCTTGTAATTGTTACATTTAGTGGTTTTTCAATTTATGTAATTATTCATAGGGTTTAATTTAAGTGTATCATCTTGTTACTTGTTTTTGCATTCCTTCCTTTATTCTTTGTTCCTTTATTTAAATTTTCTGACTTCTCTTTTACTAATTTAGCATTTATTTATGATTGTATTTTATCCTAGTTATTAGCTTATTAGTTATACTTCTCTAAAAAGGTTTTGATGATGCTGTGGGCTTATAATACTGTAGAAACTCATTACTTATTGTAATCTACCTTCCCGTAGCCTTGTGCTATTTCTTATATTGTGAGAATAACATACTATCAATTCATTCCTTCTATTATGTTAAGAAAACCCTCAAAACATATATTGTTTTTATTTTTGTTGTAGTCAATTAGTTTTCTTTTAGAGCAATTACAAATAAGAAAAAATGCATTTTATACTCACTTTACTTTTTATGATTTTTAGCATTCTTTATTTCTTAGTGCAGATATTTTTCTGCTTGAAGAATTCTTTTAACATTTCTTATACTGCAGGTATGATGGCTGTGGATAATCTCAATTTTTGCCCTATTTAATCTGTATTTCTGTAAAATGTTTTGGCCAAATTAAGTACTGAATTATGGGTTAGCAATCTAAAAATTTCTTTTTCTTTTAGTGAAGAAAAGATTTCCTTCCATTGCCTTTTCACTCACATATATTCTTTTTATTTTTTTATTTTTTTATTTTAAAGACAAAAGAATGGAAACATATGAACCAGAACAAGCCATAAACAATATCAAAAATACAAAATTATACAGAACATAGCAGGGAATTAGCACTGGATGCTGTATTACATAATGTCATCTTCACACTAGTTAACACATAAACATTAAAGGAAATACCAAATTATAGAGAAGATAGTAGGGAATCATCACTTGATGCTGTATAACATAAAGTTATCTTCACTTCTGTTAATACAAAAACGATTGAGGAAATACAAATTATAGAGAACACAGAAGGGAATTAGCTCTGGATGCTGTCCTACATAATGTTACCTTACACAGTTACACAGATGATGGCCCATTTGATCATTCAATTTTCTTCTCCCTCATCTCCATTGCCCTACCACTCAATCAGTCATCTTCCCTGTGATAATAACTATATTCCTGGGTTTATCTATACTCCTGGACTCTCGCTTTGGGAAGAGATATAGCTACCTCAGACTATACTATAGCATACATGGGTGTATACAAACTGCCATGGTTGGAGATGGAAAAGCACCTATGCTCACAGTGGACCACCTGGCTCTGCTCTGTCACTGTGCTATGGGTGGGGGCAGGTCCAATCCGTGGGGCGCCCTCAGCGGGGCCCACAGTGGAGAGGCCGCAGGGCCCATGGCGGAGCAGCTGGGGGGCCCTCAGCGGAGCAGCCGCGGGGCCCTCAGTGGAGCAGGTGTGGGGCACGTGCCCCCATCAGGGTGCCCTCGGTGACCCGTTCGGCCCTGTCCTGTTGCCTCGATGCCAGAGGCCCTTTCTTCTCCTCCTCCCTCCTCCTGATCTCCAGTATTACCGTTCCCCACCCCTTGAAGCTGGGCATTGGACGAACTTACGATGCTTGGTATAAGGGCTTGAAATCTCCCCAGCCTGTTCTCACTGTGTTAGTTCAGAGTATGAACTGAGTTTAAAGGTTAGTTCTAGAATAGAGTTGGAGGATTTTCTCAGGTCTGCTGTATAGAGTATGTTGTTGTTTTTCTGACTCCTGGTCTGCTGCTTTTCATCTAATTTGTTGCTATGCAAGGTTCATATGTGCAAGCTGTAAGGAGACCCTCTTGGTGCTCACATTAATAGTTTGGGGTGAGTCCTGAAGACTGTGGATTCGTCCCATTGTTGCCAGGAACAGGTGGTGCTTACTCAAGCCATTGAGACTCAAGGTGCTCCCAGAAAGAGTTCAGGGTGGGAGCTGAGTTCCGGCAACCCAGCTCGTGCTTCCTGCCTGATGTTGGAGTGAGAAGGGCGTGGAGCCACGTGATCCACCGCCATCTGCATCTCCCTCCCTCCCCATCCACTCCTTGGCCGGATCCCTGGGAGCTGCAGCTCACAGCCAAGGTTCCCTGCTGCTCTTGCCGGCAGACGCTCACCTAGCCAAGAGGCAGGGGCCACTGCCTCGAGGCAGGTGCAGAGCTGGGGCATGGTGGGCCATGTACTAGTTGCATTGATTCCCTCCAGGCACTGATTAAGAAGGTTGCCGCAGGGTGGGGACTCTGCCCCAGTGCTTGTCGCAACCTCTCATTCTCACATTGGGTTCGACAACTGCTCGCAGTTGCCATTGCCTCCTTTGCTGGTTGCGGCCTCCTCTCTCTAGCCCTGGACCAGCTCTCGGAACTCTGCTCTCCCCCGGCCAAGTTGGGGGGCTTCCGTGAGCGTGGGTCTCCGAAGCTGAAGCTGTGAATGCCAGAACGAGGGCATGGGCCAAGGGTGTGTTTGGAGTGGTGACTTCCTCCTCCTCTCCCTCCGACTGCGCCATGGCGGATCTCCAATCCTTTCCTCCAGCAGAGGTTTTGCTTAGTCTTTCCAAGGGTTTCAGTTCCCATTTTAGATCCTTCCCGAGTTCAGGATACCCACCTCTTTCCCTTCTGTCCTTCACATGTTGCTATATTCCTATATTCCTTTGTCTGAGTGGCGTTCCTCCGGGAGGTTCTCTCTCCACTGCCTACCCGGTCATCATCTTGAAGTCCTCTTGTAAAATTTATTTAGTTATTTGTTTCTTTCTAATGAATTGACCATTACATTTCTAAAGTTCTGAAATGGCCAACAGACCATAGAAAGATATCACTTTAGGCTCCTGCTTGAAACCAACAGCTACAGAAAACTGCTGGCCTTTCACTCACATATGTTCTTATGAGAAATCACCTGTAGTTCTTTGTGACTTTCTGTAGGTCTCCCTCCACTCTGTCTTCATGATTTCCTCTTATATAGCTATATATTAGCTGGTATAGGGTCAACTATCTTGCAATTATATGATAAAATAAAACTGGCTCTTCTTTACTGCATACACCAAGATAAATTTAAATGGATCAAAGATTTAAATGAAGAAAAACAAAATTATAAATATATTACAGAGAAATATGGGTAAGTATATTTTTAAAACTGTGGTGGTAAAAGTCTTTACCAATATGATTAAAAAATATTGGAGTATAACAATGTTGAAAAAATTTTACTATCTTAGGATTTAAACTACTGTCTAGTATTCTCAAATGAGAAGGCCAAAACCAAGATTGCAATATAATGACAGTATTAGGGAAGTTTTACCACTAACCTACTAAACAAAATAAAAAGATTCTAGCCACACTGGTGGTGCACACGTACAATCACAGCACTCAGGAGCCTGAGGCAGGAGGATTGCTGTAAGTTCAAGGCCAGCCTGGACTACATAACAAAACCCTCTCTCAAAAAAAAATTCTAAAATATCAATAAGGAAAAAATAAATGAAGTAATCAAACGTGGACAGAATATATGAAAAAGCAATAAACACATACATCTTCCAAAATTTGCTTGTTTGTACCATACAGAATGTTAACAAAACAGAGATAGTCTCTTTTTCTCATCTATCAGGTTGACAAAATTAAAGGATATAGCAACTCTCATTGTTGAAAGGAATTATGAAAACAGGTACTGTCACTCACCTTTTGTGAGTTTTTAAAAAAAGTGACAGCATTGTTCAGAAGAGCCAGCTGGCAAAATGTGTAAACATTTAAAACCTTACCTATCTCTCTTTGATCTTAAGTGGCCAAGAAGCAGTATATAGTGCGAAGCACATGGCATTGTCAAACTTCCTGAGTTTTAATCCTATATCTGCAATATCAGTGGAATCAAATTTGCTATGTGATGCCAAGAAATTTATACAGTCTCTGTTTTACTGTCAGTTGAATATTTTATTTATTTATTTATTTACTTATTTATTGATTGAGAGAGTCTCCCTGTGTAGTTCAGATTGGCCTTAAACTCACTGTGAAGCCTAGACTGACTTTAAACTTGCAGCAGTCCTCCTGCCTCAGCCTCTCAAATGCTGAGATTAAAGGCGTGTGCCACACATCTGGCAGCTGAATGTTTTAAATATCTACTCCACTGAGTTATGATGGGATATGAATTAACTAATATTTGTTAAATGATTAAAATTTTAAATGGCACATGATGAGTCTGCATCATTGTGAGTGCTGGCTGCTAACCTAATGGTTTTAGTATTCATGAAAATCCTCTTTGAAGTCTTTGGCCATCTAAGCAGAATCCATCTCTGAAGAAATATCTCGCCTCAATTAATTGATTCTCTATCTCAAGTTATAAGCAAATTGTGCTGTACCTCGTGAAAGCACGCAGTGTTATCTGTGGATTATAAATTAAGTTAAAAACAAAATAATAAGTGAGATGGTGTGATGTATTCATAGTTTATCAGTTTAAATTTAGATGCCAAAACATATTTGAAACTTTGAGTATATTTGGTATTTAGAAAACTGATCATTTACTGGTATCTCAGTGCATAAATACTTGGGCAGTTTCCTGAGGGGCTCTGCTAGCGCTTGTTTGCCGTCAGTTTACATTAGAACTTAAGAAGTTCTCTGGTTCTGTTCCAGAGCAACCCAGTGTGAAGGACCATGACTTCCATTCTCCCATTTCATTAGTGTTACAACTGCTGAAACAGGCTGACAGAATTGCTGCCTCTTCTGAATGAGGGAGACGCAAGATTCCTTAAGGGCCCTCAGGTGACAGCCTATGAGACTAGAAGAGAGCAATCTGCCTTGGTTGCACTTTTGGAAAAATTAATTTTTTAAACTAATTTTTTTCTGCCCATATTTGATTACTTCCTTCATCCTTTCCTTATTGATATTTTAGAATATTTTTTGAGAGAGGGGGTTTTGCTATGTAGTCCAAGCTGGCCTTGAGCTTGCAGCAATCCTCCTGCCTCAGGCTTCTGAGTGCTGTGATTGTACGTGTGCACCACCAGCATGGCTAGAATCTTTTTATTTTGTTGAGTAGGTCAGTGGTAAAAGTTCCCTAATATTGTCATTATATTGTTGTGCAGGCTGGTCTCAAACTGCTGGACTCAAGCCATCCTCCTACCTTAGCCCCCTGAGTAGCAGGGACCACGGGCACACACCACCACTCCTATGTTGGTTATATTTTTGGAACAAAGAAACTGGAACTAACCACTGAAACTTGCAGAAGCTCTACTTTTAGAAAGTATTTGAAGAAAATGATACCAAATGTCCGAAGATGCTTACAGCAGCAAAAACACTCAAGGGTTTATCAATGGTCAGTTACTTAAACTCATCTCTATGATGGAATGCAGTAATTAAAAATATTACCATAGAGCCACATTTTCCAAAATATTTTTGCATATATGGCATTTGGTTGCATTTATAGTAACCAAATTCATTCATTTTCTTCGTAGCATATATGTCCACTTGAAATTATATATTTTATAGTGTATGTTCTACCCCTCACTAACATGGTCAGAGAAATTAAGATGATTGCTGTATGCAAGAACCTTGAACATTTTTGATATTTTAAATGTTTGATGAACAAAGGAGTAAATAAGTATCACCCTGTGCATCATGTGTTTCTATTCCTATAAATAATATAGAAAGAAGTTTGCAGAGATAATTCATCCAAAAACTGTCAGGATTGAGCCTGAAGTACGATTTTCTGACCCTCCACCCTCAGCTCTTGCTTTCCAAAAAAAAAAATACCGCCCACTCCTACCTTTTTTCCCAAAGATAACCACTGTTTTCAGTTTTGTGTTTTCCCATACTTCTAAGAATGTATACACACATAGATCCAAAGTTTTATCTTTTTCATTTAAGAATACGGGTCACAGTTCTCTCCATATCAGTACATAACGACTCTTCCTCTTAGCTGCTGTTTGTAGAATACACACCCACTAGTAAGTGTGGCTGTGTCCCGACTCACTCAGTCCTTCCCAAGTGGTGGCGTTCACTCTGGTCCACTGTTTTGCTATCACAAACCACCAGGCTTCAGGGAACCTCTTGCTCAGTTCCCTGTGTAAATATTGTGCATAGTCTCTGGGTAAATGCTTTCAAATCCAACTGTCAGATGAAAGAACGCAACTCATTTAAAAAATTGATAGTTTTTGCCAAACTGTCTTTCATGAGTATGACACTAACCTACTTTCCAACTAGTATTAGGTGAGAATGTCATTTTTCTATCCTTTTGTCAGCACTGAATCCTATTACTAATCTTGTGTTTTGCTGGCTTGACAGAGAGGAAAATACATCTTTATATAATTTAATTTACATCTCTGTGATAATAGAAAAGATTGAACACTTTTACCCATATTAATTAGACATTTCTCCTAAGAAATTTATGTTAATTTGAAAATCCACTTTCTTCTCAAGTTATTTTTCTTTCAGTTAATGATTTATGAGACCTTTAACAACATATATTCTGATCATTGATCTTTCCTTATATATTTAAAAACTTCCTTCCTCAAGATCAGAAAAATAACTCCATATGTATCCTTTGAATGATTCTCACAGTTTTGGCTTTTATATTTAGCACTGTAATCCAGCTATTGTTTCTTTCTGTTTGTTGTCTGAAATAAAGATTAACTTTAAAAATTCCCGGGTGAATGGCTAATTGCTCTAACACCCTTAATGGAATACACTATCTTTTTGTCTTATTTGGAATATAGCCGTTCCCCTGTAAAAGGCAACATTGGTTCTAAGACCCCCGTCAGATACCAAAATGTTTGGCTGCTCAAATCCCATTATTAAAGTGGAGTAAGATTTGCGTGTCACCTAAGCAATCTCCCTTTATGCTTTAATCACCTCTAGATGTAAACGTTATGTAAATAGTTGTTATTCAGCTTATATTGAATTGTTTAGGGAATGCTGATAAGAAAAACTGTCTGTACATTTCAGTACAGACACATTTTTTCCGAATATTTTTGATCTGCATTTACTTAAATCTGAGGATACAGAGCCGGTTGTCATGGAGGGCGTGCTATATCAGCTTTGTTGAGAACAAGTTGACAGCATAATTTTTACTTGAATTTACCACGTTTTATTTTTGAATTGTTGTTTTAAAAGCTTGCATCACTTTTTAACACTGGAAAAAAATATTTCCCATTCTAATACATTTTATAATACTTAACCTAATGCAAAATTATTAATGATATGTTCATTGAAAATTTTAAGTGATAACATTTTGTGTATGATTTAATCTCAATTGTAAAAATATCTATATATTCATAGATACAGAAGAAAAAGAATAAAGGACTACCAATTATTTCGTGATATTATAGAGTGTTACAGCATTAACCCTGCAGAGGAGGTCAAGGGTCACATGTTACCCCTTAGCGATAGGTAAGAGTTTGTATCTCTCAGATCAACTGTGGCTGCCAAAGGGTTAAGGATAAATTTTATTTCATTTTTGGTGCTTTTTTCATATTTTAAATAGTAAACCGGTGCTATCTTTATTTTAAGAGTAAAACTGATTTATTTTAGATATGCTTAACAAACTATCAGTTTTGTTTGGTTCTCAAAATCAGGAATATAGATTATTTTTCTCTGAGAGCAGTTGAAAAACAGCGAAGAACCAAAATTCTGCTTTTAATTTTTCATATGCTAAGATTTTGTTTGCTTTTAGACTTCACATTTGTTTCTTTCAGGTTCCAGACTCTGGCAACATACACTAATTTGCCCTTAATCTTTATTCTTTGAAACTTCGAAGTGTGTCTGTTGCCCAGCTGTACCTGCAGTGGAGCCTTCTTTGCCTGCCCATTCTGTGTGTTTTCTTTTTTTTTTTTTTTGCGGTACTAGGGATCGAACTCAGGACCTTGTGCTTGCCAGGCAAGCACTTATTCCACTGAGCTGTATCCCCAGCCCTCATTCTGTGTGTTTTCTTGCCCAGCCAGAAGTACAATAAAGTCACAGTTTCTCTCAAACCCTGAAGCCAACCAGCCTAGCATATCTAGCACGGTGGCTGGAGAGGACACGAGAAATCCTGGAAGAATTACAGCTGTGTTCTAACCTTATGCTCCTGATAAGCATCTCAGTGACTGATTAAAATCTTTGTAGCTGTGCTAACTCGTGGGAAAACAGTAGTTTCAACTTCTGCGAGTATGTAACCAGCAAGTAGGGAAAGCCCTGTGTATTTGAGAGCTGCACAACACCGCAATGGCTTCGAGCTTCAGACTTTTCTCACAATGGAGAGGAACCCTTGGTCTGGGAGGCTCTTAGGGGGCTTCTGCCCATGCCAACCTCTACTCTCCTGCTTCACCTAAGGACCAAGAAGGAAGCTCTGGAGCAACGTTTTTCAGAATGGCACATACAAGTCCTTCAGGAAATTGATATGAGATAGCTTCCTGCAACTGTTTGCACAGGTGTGAGCAAGCCTGAACCTTTCATACTTCTGAGGACGTGTGTTTATCGTAGTTGTCCCCTCCCACTGAATCAGGCACTCAGCCCTCTCCATGGCCAGTACCTGATGAAGAAAGCAGGGAGCTGAAAGTTCCCATCTGGAGGCCTTGTTGGGGTCTGCGTTGAGCAGAGGCGTGAGTGGCTACTTCATTAGGCGGGTAATGTTAAGAAATTGCTGCAGGAGTCTTGAATACTTTTCTCTTTTGACACTACGATGTCCTTTAACTTTAAGGCCTTTTCCTTGCCAGTGTTTCCCATTAAAGCCTCCAGTGGGTTCTAATGTCAATTCCACTTTTAGGACTTACTTCTAGCTCTCTTTTCCTTTGTGAGGATTAAGTCCAATTTTCAGGGCTGCCTTTTTGATGAGCCATATGAGCAGTGGAAACACTGTCTTAATCATGATGTGTGTGTAACAGGATGTGGATAAATTACAGAGGAAGAGAAGAGAGGCAAAGGAAGAGAGCGAAGTCTTCAAAGCATCTGTGACTTATCAGGCCCTGCGCTATCACCTACTGCCTATGTCATTTCACTTTATTATTCCCAGTAACCTTTAAATAAAATGCTATTATCTTCGTTTTCCACAGGAGCAAATTGAGATTCATGGAAATTAAGGACCTTCCGCGGGGCCCCACAGCTGAATATTGCAAGCAAAGATCTGTATCAACACCTGTTAGGGTCCAAAAGGCTCATTAGCTGCTCCTCACCGGGCAGGCTTGAGGGATGGTGGTGGCAAACCAGGGGTCTAAGTCTGGACCATATTTTATGCAAATGTGAATTGCTTGGACCATCACCACATTGTCTCCCCTGCCTGTCTGGCAGAGCCAGGCTGATTCACAAGTCAAAAGAAGCCACAACACTTAGCCCACCTTGCCCTGGAAGGGAAGGGCCCAGAGCCTCAGCACACTCTGATTCTGACTCAGCCCTTCAGGGATCATGCGAATGACTTCATCCTTCCTGGCTGTTAAGCACACTCCCAGTTCAAGAGGCAGATATGGAGAAAACCAGCAATCAGCTGAAGGAAATGGCATACATGCACCAGAGCCTTCCTTGAAGCTTAACAGTCAATGCCAACACTTGGGACTAATCTCTTGCTCATGAAAAGTATTACCATTATGAGTTGGTTGCTTTTAAAGCCTCAGGCAATACCCTGGAAGCAATAGAAAGTAATTTACTTCTGAAATAGGGTTGAGTTTTTCTTAGGGAAGGAGATAGGCTCCTTTGTCTGCCAGAATTGTCCTGTCCTCTGCTGTGATGTATAACAATAAATGTGGTCTCTTTATCCCCTTCCTATAGGTCAAGAAATACCAAGCATGGAGATTTTCATGGAATGCTTAGCCCTGCCTTTGAGTCCACGACATGTCAGGATGTAATATCACTGCACCGTTACAGATTTGCCCTTATCCGGTCTACATTTTCTTTCCAAATCAACTGTTTAGCTAAAGTTTGGGGAAAGAGAACTAATGGACATGGTGGCTAGGTTCTCAGTCATTGTTTGTCCCTCATACTCAGGCTTTTATTTGGGCTTTTTACACTGACAAGTTATTCTTCCTGCACGTGCACTTGGGCTAAGGCTACTCTTGGCATCTGAGGAAACAATGGTTCCCAGTATACCAATCTCCCGACCGTCCCTCAAACTGTTTACTTTGCCTGGAACGTGCTTCCTTCCATACCCAAAAGGCTGCCTACTCTTCTCCAGACTTTGTGCAAGTATCCCTGCCTTCATGAAAACTTCTGTGGATCCCTCTGGCTGATGTAAGAGAGGAGAGCAGTGGCAGAGAGCAAGGCTTCTGGAGGCAGGCTGTCAGAGTTCATGCTCCAGCTCTGACAGTACTTAGCCATGGGACTCTGGGCCAGTTTTTACTATGTGCCTTAGCGCCCCTATTTATAAAATGAGAATAATAATAATACCTACTTCATAGTTATTAGAAGGATTAAACGACATTAAGTGTCTGCCACATAGTGTTAAAGAAAATAAATAATATTTCCTTCTCTGATCTATTAATGTCATTTCACTCATATCTTCTATAACATAGAACCATTTCTACTTTTTAATTACACAAATTGTCTTTTCTTGTTCACAGGTTAGAAGTTTGTAAAGGAAATGTGTGCCGGTTCCTGTACTGCATCCCTCACACCACTTTGCACATGGCGAGCACTTGAGTGATTTCCACAGTGATTGTTGTCACTTGATTAAAACTGTCCAGCCCTGTAATTTGAAAAGTGTGTCATATGTAATGTTGTTCCTATCCATGAGGAGTTGTGTTCTTCCTTAATCATCCCTGGGATAATAGTCTAGAAAATATGCTTCCTCTCAGAAAATACATTGAGATGTGCATCCAGCCAGGAGTTCATTCCTCCCATAGCATGGAACACTGGCATAGGCGGAAGGAAGGAAGTCAATATCAGTTTCTCAGGATGCCTGCTTCCTGGTGACAAAGCCACAAGATTCAGACACTTTTGTCAGCTTACCCAGATAAGTAATTTTCTCATTGTGGCTTGGCTCATTCATGCCCAACTTAGAGGATACTGCCTCCCACATCAAATTGGCAAACCATCAATTTCCACTGAGAAATAGATCCCCAAAGGAGATACTTGAAATCTTTTGTTGGCAGGTGAACACAACTTTCTTTCCAATATAAAAGTTTGTTAGAGACATCAAGTCAGTATCAGAACGCGCCCAATGAGTTTGGAGTTGAACAAAGAGTTAGGATGCTTGATGTGCTCATTGTCACTAGAGAGAATTCAGACCAGAGAGAGCAAAGTGCCTGCCTCTCAGTTGTGAAGACACACTAAGTTCTGGCAGTTCCACTCTCCGTGGTCAGTACTGCCAGGCTGCCCTCAAAACATCTGTTGTAGCATTATTTCCTTATAACATGTGACATTTCACTTTCTTTTCTTTTTTTTTTTTTTTTTTTTTTTGAGACAGGGTCTCATTATGAAGTTCAGGCTGAGCTTGAGCTCACTTTGTAGCCGAGGCTGGTTACAAACTCGCCTCAGTCTCCCAAGTGCTGGGATTACAGGTGTGCACCACCACTCTCAGCTCCGGGTTTTCAGTTTCTGAGATTATAGCTTATCTTTCATTTTACATTTGAAATGATGGCTTTCCTTTGGGACAGGTCTTCTAAGTCCTTTGCTAATATTTAGAAAGTGTTCGGGGGGGGGGACTAATCAGCAACAAATGTATGTCTTTGGTGTATAACTGTGGGGGCGAGGAAAATGACAGGCCTCCAATTTTACCTGGATTCTTGCAAGTTTCAAATCCTGACAGAGATGTGTCCTCATGTTCTGCAGCACCTATTTGGGCTTCAAGGCCTCAGAAACTCTGAAGACAGCTGGCACTTCAGTTTTGCTGGGAGGTGGCACCAAGTCACGGTCATTATTGACTCAGGAGCTCTACAGTGAAGAGGCCATTTCTATGGTTTTAGCACCCCACTCTGCCATTTTCCAAGAAAGCTGGAAGAGGTGCTGTGCAGGGAGAGTTCAGTGTTTTGTCTTGCTTGTCTGTCTTGTTTTCAAGATACCCCCGTATAGATATAAATTCCCTATAATAAATGTGCTTATTCTGTGTTTCTAGATTGTACCAATAGGCTTAATTTTTTTTTTAAAAAAGAGATGCTGAGTACAATAATGTGTTCATTCACCTATGATTTCTAATAGAAATAAAATGAAGTCAAAATATATGAAAAAAACAAAGAAAAACTTTAAAAACATGCAATATTAAAAAAAGAGATACCTCAATGCTTTGTATGATATCACAGTTCAGAAGACACCCCCTTGAGCCTAGCTTGTTGGGAGGCTACACCCTCCAACTCAGCGCCACGTGTTTGTGATCCCCAAAGGTCATGGGAATAGAAGATGCAGCTTCCAGTGTCCCTTACTGTCAGTCAACCAGCCGAGCCCTACCAGCTCTGTCCTTTCTGTCCGCATCCACACTGAAGAGACGGTCCTGGGTTCTCATGGCCAGCTGGGCTCAACAGAAAACTTTTATTTGAAAAGCAAAAAGAAAGCTTCTATTCCAAGGCTAGAACCAGATTTATTTATTGATTTATTTATTTTACACTTTTATTTTAAAAGTAAAAGAACAAAAACATACTAACAAACAGACACAATGTACCATAAGAATAGTGCAATCAAAACTGAGTTACAGACAAGGTGACAGGGATTCAACAATGGTTGTTGCATTACACATTGATAACTTTGAAGTGTATATGCAGGAAAACAGATATAGACATGTAAAACTGATCAAACAAATAATCATCGACTATTCCTCACAATAAAGTGACCTAAGTCAGTAGTATAACTATGTTAGATATGCTGCATATACATACATACTTACATACATACATAGATAATTATCCCTTCCTTTTTTGTTTTTTTATGTAATTTTTATTTAAAGTGTGAAAGAAAGAACTACATCAACAAAAAAAGAGGAAAGCATTAACAAAGAGACACAAAGTAGCACAATAACAGTATAATCAAAACTGAATTATAGACAAAGCAACAGGAAACCAAGAATAGTTGTTGCATTGAATATTGATATCTTCAAAGTGTATGCTCAGGAAAACACATATACAAGATTGATCAAACAAGCAGTCATCAACTATTCCTTACCATTAAATGACATAAGACAATAGTAGAACCGTGTTAGCCATCCTGCACATACGTATATACATACATACATACATACATACATACATACATTTTTGCCTCTTTCTTTTCTCCTTTCCCTCATCCCATCTGTTCTTTACTTTTGAACATATTTCCTTCATGTCTCTTAGTTTATATTCCCACCCTCAGGTTCTTACACCAGTGACACAATATGTTGCTTGCACATGTACCTCTGATTTATTTCACTTATGAGTATGGTGTCTAATTGTGACCATTTGCCTACAAAGGCCTCAAATCTGTCCCTCTTTATAGCTGAGTAATATTCCATTATATAAAAATGCCACAGTTTTTTAATCCAGTCCTCTGTGGATGGGCACTTGGGTTGCTTCCACAATTTAGCTATTACAAATTGCGCTGCTATAAAAATGGGTGCACATATATCAGAGTGATATGATGTTTTCAGATCTTCTGGGAAAATACCCAGAAGGAGAATAGCTGGTTTGAATGGAACCTGTAGACCTAGTTTGCTGAGAAATCTCCAAACTGCTCTCCACAGTGGTTGCACCAGTCTGCGATCCCACCAGCAGTGCAGTAGAGTCCCTATTTCTCCACAGCCTCGCCAGCATTTGTTATTGGATGATTTTTTAAATACTGGCTAATCTTACTGGGGTGAGATGAAATCTCAATGTTGTTTTTATTTGCATTTCTCGAATGACTAAAGATGTGGAACATTTTCTCATATATTTATTTGCCATTTGTATTTCTTTATCTGAGAAGTGTGTATTCATCTCAGATGCCCATTTCAGTATTGGGACTTTGAATTTGGACAGGTACATGTTTTTTAATTCTTTGTATGTTCTAGATAGAAGACCTTTGTCTGAGGGACAGCCAGCTAGGATTTTTTCCCAATTTGTGGGTTTTCTTTTTACTTTGCTGGTGATTTCTTTAGATGTGCAAAAACTTTTCAGTAGGATGAGGTCTTAGTTATTGATTCTTTGAAGTGTTTCCCTTGCAGTTTCATTTTTGTTCATGAATTCTCTGCCTTACTCCTATGTCTTCAAGATTTTTACCTACTTTCTCTTCCAATAGATTTAGAGTTTCTGTTTTAATGTTGAGATCTGTGATCCATTTTGACCTGAGTTTGGTGCATGGTGATAGACTGGGGTCTATTTTCAGTTTTCGGCAAGAGGCAAGCCAGTTTTTCCAGCACCATTTATTAAACAGGCCATCTTTTTTACAGTGAGTTTGGTTGGCCCCTTTGTCAAATATTAGGTAGCTGAGTGGGTTTTTCGTTGTGGTTGCATCTTCCAGTCTGTTCCATTGATCCTCAGGTCTGTTTTTTAGCCAGTACCAGGTTGATTTTATTACAGTAGCTTTGTAGTATAATTTCAGATCAGGGATTGTGATTCCACCTTACTTGTCCTTGTTGCCCAGGATTGCTTTTGCTATTCTGGGTCTCTTCTGGTTCCAGATGAATTTGAGGCATATTTTCTTTAGATCTGTGAGGTATGCTAATGGTAGTTTAATGGGAATTGCATTGAATCTGTACAACAGTTTTGGTAGTATGGCCATTTTCACAATGTTGGTTCTTCCTAACCATGAGCAGGGGAAGATTTTCCATTTATTGAAATCCTCTTTGATCTCTTTTTTCAGAGTACTGTAGTTTTCACTGAATAAATCTTTCACATTCTTTGTTAGATTGATTCCTAAATATTTCAATTTCTTGGATGCTATTGTAAAAGGTATGGTTTCCTCAATTTCTCTCTCAGTCTGTTTGTTGTAGAACCAGATTTAAAACTCTTAGGAAACAGGGAATCTGTCCTATGCATGTGTGTGTGGACTGCGTCTTGTACAGAGAGGGCATTAAATCAATGTTGATATTTGATAACAAAGGGACTGCTACTAAGAATGCTATAGTTTGGAACTTAAGTGTCCCTCAAAGGCCTGTGCATTAGAGACTTGGTTCCGTGTGGTACTGTTGGCAACTGGTAGAACACTTAAGAGGTGGCCTGGTGGGAGCTCTTTAGGTCTCTGGGATTTGAAGGGGATAGTAGGACCCGAACTTCTGTCTCTCCTCTCTCTCTGGTTTTTCCTCTCTGCCTCTCTTTCTCTTCTCTCTTCTGTGTCTGTCTTTATCTCTCTGTCTCTTTCTCTCTCTCCCTCCCTCAACTTCTCTCTCTCTCTTGGGTCCTGACCATGAGGTGAGTGGTTTTGCTTTGCTGTGGGTTTCTGCCTTGCTCTGCTGCCACAGGCCCGATTCAATGGGGCCACCCAATCACAGTCTGAAGACTCCAAAACTGGGAGCCAAAAGAAACCTTTTCGCCTTGTCAGTTGATCAGGTGTTTTTAATAGTGACAGAACACTGGCCAACACAAGGGTAACTTGCAGCTTTCCTGCTGACGGCTAACAAGCATCCAAGCCACATTTTCTCCTTCAGATTACACCTGAGCCCTTATTTCCAAAAGTCAGTGTGGGTGACGAGCTTAGGGTTGCCTTTCAAGAGAATGAGAAAGCAAATCTGGTCGGGAGGGTGGATGAAACAGACAAGGGACTGCCATGGGGAGACTGGGGCCACTGCTTCGGTTTCCCCTCCCTTCACTTGCAAAAGCTGGTACAGGGCGGAAGCCTCAGGCTGTTTCCACCAAACCCCAAAGACTTCACCAGGAAAGATGCAGATCAAAAGGTAAGTGGAACCACACAAACATCTCTGGGTAGAAAGAGAAGAAAAAGAGTCTGTGTGGAATCAAGGAGGAGGTACTATGCCAGAGATGGGACAGCTTCAGGGTGGTGGCAGCCGCCATCTTTGGGAAGAGATGGGCCTTCTGTGCTCATGATTACGCATTCTATGAGCTAAAGCGCCACATTCCTTCTGTACTTTTTAACCACTACTTTTTAACACTTAACTGCTACCTTAAAGCTATAGTAATTTTATTGGCCCAGAGATTTCATGCCCCTGCCCCACCCCCAGCCCCATTATCTTTGTTGGAACGACGACTTTCCCTGCGCATTTCTGATTCACGTGAAGAGTCACCACTGCTACTTGAAAACAGGCTACACTCACAGTGGTTGCTTGGCTCTGGTGAGCGCCAGAGACAGCTTGCCGACATGCTGCCAAGGGTAATGTGTTTTTGTGCACCACTGTCCTTCTGTGGTAGAGAGACCAGCATCTCACCACCTCTGGATCAATCTTCTATCCGTGCTAGATGATTTATTTATTTATTTTAAATTTCTAAATGTTTTTATTTTAAAGATAGAACGAAAACATATTAACGAACACACATACATCTACAAAATAACACAAAACTGATGCAAGCAATACAGAATTTCAGGCAAGGTGACAGGAAATTAACAGTGGTGTTTGTATTACATATTGATATCTTCACATTGGTTACTCAGATAAACAAATATTGGCATGTAAGATTGATCAAGCAATTAAACATTAACTGTTTCTTTCAATAAAGCAGTAGAAGTCAGTAGTACAACTATCTTAGCTATCCTGTATATACATATATATGATTTTTTTTACAGTTTCACTTGGAAGCTCAGTTATCCTATCAAGCCCGCTCATCAGGAATGTCTGCTCATAAAATATATGGAAAGCCACTGAGCCTAGTGTAAAAAAGAATGTGCACAACAGGCAAGTGATTATAGCAAATATTGCAATGCATTTTATTTTCTTACTCCTTAGGGTTTTAGTTTCTTTATCTATAAAATAAAGATTTGGAAGGAGGAAACTTCCAGAGTTATTTTCAGGCACTGATGTTTTTGAGTCTCTCAAGTTCAGCATCATCAGAAACAGGTGCAGGCACAGGTGTGGTTCTTGCTGTGGGGACAGAGCGGGCAAGAGACTGAAAAGTCTTCGGGGACCCAGCCTGTCAAGGAGGTGGGGAAACACTTTTTCACTTGAGATTCAGGATGTAGGTCACGCACACTGTGACCCAGAGGACGTGTCCTACTGAACCAGGGATGGAGGCTGTGTTAGTTAGCTTTCTGTCACTGTGACAAAATGCTGGGGGAAGGCAATTTAAAGGCGGAAAGATTTATTTGGTTTCACAGTCTTAACCCCTGGTTGATTGGCTCCATTGCACTTAGGCTTGTGGTGAGCTAGCACATCATGGTGGGGAGCACAGTGTTGGCACAAAGATATTAACTCATAGTGGCCAAGAAGAAAAAAGAGGGTGTTTGCTCTTATGACAAAGGGCTTCTCCCAAGCCCATTAATCTATGAATCCATCAGTGGCCTAAGATGTTGATGACATCAGAACCCTCAGGATCCACCCCCTTCCCAAAGGTGAACACTGATCACTGCTATATTGGGTCCCAAGCCTTTAACACCAGTTTTGGGGAACATTTAAGATCCAAACTCAAATAGGGGCCCATTGCAAGGAGAGTGGAGAAGGTGTTTGAGCTCTTCCTGCAGTGGCCTCTCAGAAATCATCTGTACTTCTGATATCCAAGGGCCACCATCAGAGAGCAGGCTCTCACCACTGCCTCCATGCTCCTTAAAAAATACTACTGGGGGAGACTCAGCCAGCTGGTCTGTAGAGCAGAGAAGAGCCTGTTCAGGGCAAATGGGAGTTACATAAGGGGAAACCAAGCTAAGCCCCCTTCTGCTACTCTTATCATGGAAGCGGTTGATGAGTCCAACAGAAGGGGAACTGCATGCCTAGGCACAGACAGCAAAGTGGAAGAGAAGACTGGCTGTGGGGTATAGGACACTACTCAGGGAGAATGTGTACTGAAGGTGGAAATAGATGGGTTCTCGGGAGTCCTTGCCTTCCCTCCTCCTACACCAATGAGTGGGGGGAAGAGGGCTGCTTCCACCTGTGCCCTATGACAGAGCAAGACTTTGGAAAGATAAATGGACTCACTCAGGGGTGGAAGCATCTTAGCAACAGTCATTGCTAAAGGCAACTGTTATTCAACAAAACAAATTAATTATTAGACATCTCCGAGTTCCTACCATACACTTGGAGTATTAACCAAGAGGCTTAATCTAAAAAGCTTTTCTAGGGGTTCTGAAGCAGCCTTTCTGGCTCTGCGTGCCTGATCTGAAGTCATTAAAATGCCAGATGTCAGAAGGAGGCTGCTCTCCATCCTGTGATGTAAGCCCCCCTTTGTTAGTTCAAAGTGACCTCTGCTGCCCTGACGGCAGAGGCCCAGGTTCACGCCCTTGGCTGCTCTTGGGTGGGGAGGATGCAGGTGGGTCTCTCTTTAGATTGTGCTGAGTTTTCTGAAGACAAGGGATTGTTTGAGATACTTGGGCCTCCCTGTGTGTGAATCCCCAGAAAATGCTTTCTCTTTCTTTTTTGGCAGATAAGGCCTGTAACTTTTATCGCATTGAAGGAAGGAAGGAAGGAAGGAAGGAAGGAAGGAAGGAAAGAAGGAAGAAAGGAAGAGAGAGGATTAAACCCCCTCCCTCAGGTCCATCAACTGACTTAGCTCAGGGCTAGGTGGGGTCATTCCCGTTCAGTGTCCCTTCTGTCACCGTTGTCTGTACCGTTCACAAGGTCCCACCCATTTTTCTAATAGCAGGAAACTGTACCCTCCTCCTGCCTTAGTCATTTTCAGCTCTCTTGGCCTTCTGTCCATTCTTTCTCAGGGACAGAGCCCTGGAAGAAGAAATCGCAAGGGGCCCTCAGGCGGCACTTGTTCCTTGCACCATGCACACACCGCAAATGACTTCAAAGAAGGACAACCCCAACGCACACTGGCCCCAGGCCTGGGGCTCCTATGCTCTGGCTTACTGCGGTGCAGGCAGAAAACAATTCTTAGCTCAGCTCCTGGGCACACAGCAGGGGAAACTGTGACCAAGTCTGGAAAGAGGGTGAGGCCTCCTCCTGGGGGAGGAAGTGGGGTGGGGAGTGTAAAGCAGGCCTGTACCACAGGCTGTGGAAGGGGTGTATCACCTTTCTGCTGTTAGTTCTAGCCTCTTTCCTGTTTCTGTAAAACTCCAAAAACTATTGATTTTCTTTGACCACTGATGGATGTGCTTGCTAATTTGCTAATAATATTGCCCTCCACAGACAGGAAGGAACTTGTATTTGGTTACTTGATTTTATTTCAGATGCCAGCCCAGTGGGAGGTGGGGGCGGCTTGACAGTGATGAATGGGACCTTTTCTTGCTAAAGAGTGGGCTCTTTCTCATTTATCTCCCGGCTTTTGCTTTTGTTGACTCCCTGCCCTCCTCCTGAGACTCCCAGGAGTGGCTGCCCCAGCGTTCCTTCGGAGACCCTGGTGGTTGTGGTTGTGTGGCCTAACCCCCATGCTTCACCTGACTGGAAAGATCTGGACTGTTTCTATAGAATTCAGGGTTATGACCTTTGAGGGAAAAGCAGAGAAGAAGGAAAGTTTTCTTCAGATGTGCGCTGACCTTATTGAATTAGTGGTTGGTTAGACACAGGATGGGGCCGGAAGTTAAGTGGAAACATGTACATTGTGAAGCTGGGGTCTCTTTCTAGTAGTGAGCAAGAGAAGGAAATGCCTAAGACAAGCGAGAGTTTTTTTCCCAGGGTAGCAAAGCGTATTCTACCAGTGAGATGGGACAAAGGTAAACTAAGTGTGGCAACATGCATGATAGGACAAGCACAGGACTTGGGGGAAAGGCTTGGGCTTTAATCCCCAACTGCCACTTGTTAGCTTTGTGACCTAAAACAAGTAATCCTTGAGTTTCCCATCATCCAATAGGAACAGTATTGGATCACATAAGATGGTTTTATTCGCAAACAACTGAAAACCCAATTCAAAAAGGTTTAAATATGCAAAGATTCATTAGCAGTTCTAAGTGACCCAAGGTTGTATGATCTTAGGTACGGCTTGATCAGGGCACCTGAGGCATTTCTTTTTTGAGTGTCTAGTTTCTTGCCTTCCTTCATTTGCTTTTCTTCTCTAGAAAGAGGATGAGAAGAGTTCCGCATCACCTAACTGCATATCACATTGTCCACAGTAAGGTGGACAACTCCCTTCCCTGGTCACTGAGCAGTTATTGGACCTCACCCAGCAGACTGACATATTCTGTCACCCATTACAGCAATCCCTCAGTAGCTGTGGGACACTGGCTCTAGGATCCTCCTTCCCACTTTTGCAGGTACCAAAACTCATCAATGCTCAAGTCGTTAATAAAAGATGGTATGGTATTTGTATATAATCTATACATGTCCTTATATAACTTTAAGTCTCTAGTCTGCTTTTAATATCTACTATAATGTAAATACCATCTAAATAGTTGTTATGACATATTACTTAGGAAGTATTGGCAAGGAAAAAAATTTGTATGTGTTTGGTGCAGACATTTAAAAACATTTCTTTTGGAACCATTGTTTGAGTCCATGGATGTGGAACCCACAGATATGGACACTGCACTTGGACTGGTGAATGTCAGGCTTGAATTGTCTTTGGCCTCAGCCATTCCTCCTTCTCCATACCAGTCATCACAGCAGGAGGGATGGAACTGTTGATTGGTTCTGTGTGGGCCTGAACATTGAAAATACCACCCAAATAGCACAGCTGCCTCCCATTGGAGAAGGGCTATGCTGGTGATGTCAGTAAAAAGCAGCATGAGAGATTTACAGGGAAAGTTAGACCATTCAGCACATGGAAACATTCCTAACACCACTGCTAGCACAGAAAGAGATCGCCAAACATCAGTCATGCTGAAATTTGTGGTGAAATGTTGTACATAGACTTTTCTATTGCTGTAAAACAACTTATAAAACTTTGGACAGCTTATCAGAGCATTCATTTATTGTCTCCCAGTTCTATAGGCCGGAAGTCTGGGTGTGGCGTGCCTGGATTCTCAGTGCAGGGCGCCACAAGGATGAAATCAACACGTAACCCAGGCTGCATTCTCACTTGAAGCTCGGGGTCTTCTAAGCTCATGCAGACTGTCATGGAGGACTGTCCATGGACTGTCCTCATTGCCATAGGACTGAAGACCCTGTTTCCTCATTGGCTGTCAAGGGACCGCTCTTAGTTCCAACATACTGCTTTCAGGTCCCCTGCTCCGCATCCTTGAAGCCAGCAGTGGACAATCTCCCTCACATCCAATTCCTTTCAGTGTTAAATCTGTCTCTGGCTTCTATACCTAGAGTTAAAGGACTCATGTGATTTGGTCAGGCTCACCCAGATTATTTCTATTTCCGTCAACTCAAACCAACTGACTAATAGCCTTAATTACATTGGCAAAATCTCTTTTGCTCTGGAACATACTACAGTCGTATAAGAGTGCTATGCCCTCGTATTTCCAGGGTCTGCGCACACTGAAAAAAGTATACCAGCAGATGAAAATGTTGGGGACTATTTTATAATTCTGGCTACTACATGCTCTCAGAGTAAGACCCACTTGTTATGCTATACAGTTACACAGCATGCGGCCTAGCAGGAACTCCATAGAAATATTTGCTGGATGAATGAATAAATGAATATGGCCTCCAAAGTCCTTTGTGGTCAGGCCCATTCTCATCTCCTGTATACTGATCCCCAAGACGCACACATATAGACACAGACACACACACACGCAGACAGACAGACAGACACACACACACACACACACACACACACACACACACACACACACACACACACACACACACACACACACACACACACACACACACACACACACACACACACACACACACACACACACACACACACGCAGACAGACAGACACACACACACACACACACTCACACTGCTTTGTCTATACTCAGGGCATCCCTCCTGGGCCTTCAGATCTCAGCTGCCCTGGCCATTTTGAGCCTGACCCAGAGCTCCCATAAGCACCCTTATCTTAGCATTTATGACAGGATGACAGTGAGTTCCACTGAGGACTCTCACACCGTGGAGAACAGGGGTTCGTCTGTCTCGTCTGTGCAGATTGATTTGGGATGGCAGGGACATGAATTGCGACAAATGTTTTTCCAAAGAGTCAGATGTTCTAAAACTACCTCCATTCTTGACCAAGGACCGCTTAGGTCTAATGATGAAAAGTGTGCATTTTATGGAGCTTTATCTCTGCGTAAAAATCTACATCCGTTTCACAGAAAACTACACTGTTAAGAAGCATAGGCCTTACGTGGTGAGAGCCAGGGTGGTATTTAGTTCGGTCCTGACTCAGCCAGACACCCTCAAACAGGACTGTTTCTGTTGGTTTTGAACTTGAACATGCTCTTTCTCAAACTTACTCTGCTAGGTTCTGGGGGTAAAAAAAAAAAACAAAAAAATGAAGAATTCGTGTTTGCTTTTAAGACGTTACCCCTCTGTTGGTAGAGAGGGAAAGGGAAGCAGGAAAATGACATCTGTCTTGATAGGTACCGCACCAGGGGTGATACAGAGCGGCGGACAGAACAGGTAACGAAGCTCGACTTTTACCTTGTGTCTGAATGAGATTTACCAGGAGGAGTAGGAAGAAGGGATTCAGAGCAGTGGGGACCTTGCGGAACACAGACGCAGAAATAAACAGGAGGGGGAGGGGGAGGGCGCGAGCCCCGGCTTAATGCATTCTATGTCCCAAAGTGGTCACAAGGATCATCTCAGTTCACTTTTCCAAGCTCCTGAAGAAGTAGTTCTAATTCTTTCCAATACCTAATTTACAGATACTTCATTTTACAGATGAAGAAACTGAGGTTCAGAGAAGTGAAGGTTACAGGCCTCTCATTTATGAAGCAACAGCTAAATCCCAAGCTCTTCTAATTATTTACTTCATTGCAGCCTTCTGCCCACACTGCAGGAACAGTGAGAAGTTCGGGATGGGGTGGGGGCTGCACAGGTGCCAGAGTCTCTGGGAGGTGAGCTGAGACTCTGCTGGGAGGGGCCTGATGGAACACTAAATCATTTGTGTTTCATCTGAAAGGCCAGGAGGATCCCAGGGAAGTTGTGTGTGTGTGTGTGTGTGTGTGTGTGTGTGTTAGAGGAATACCATAACTGTATTTTCATGTTTTTCAGTTGTTGAAACATATAGGGATTAAAATCTGAAAGTCACAGAAGATTGTTCCAGGCACAGTTTTCTTCCTGCCCCTGATTCTCAGCCTCTCAGCAGGGCACAGATGTCACTTGTTACAATGTTGCTACTTCTTTATCTCTCATCTTTGGGATAAGCAAATATAAGGAGGGGAAGCTTAATCATCACAGCTCAAGTTCTTGGAATTTAGGAATATAATTTATATCTGTTGGTAAACAGCTTTGCTATTCTCCTTTTTCAAACAACAGTTACTCAGTGTCTCATTGATATATTTGCTGCCACTTACTATAAAAGACTCCCAGTGAAGTATTTGGATTATTTCTACTATTTTCCTGCAAAAATGCTACATAAATGTTTACATCATGTCACCCATATTTATGTACAAATGTTTATGCATAAAAATTTATGGACACTTTATGTATAAAACGGAATTGCTAAGTCAAAGGGTATGGGCATCTGTAATTTGATAAATCTTGCCTAAATGCCCTCTACAAATTGCAACAATTTCTACTCCTACCATCACTGCCTGGTGGGGGGTCTCTCTCTCTCAATGGTCCTGATAACCCAGAAGGAAAGAGAGGGAGTTTGCAAATTATTATTATTACATAGATGTATATGCATATATTGTATGTGTGCGTACATATACATATATATGTGTATGGCATGTATCCTCCCCATGTGATAAAAGATGTGTTTCTAAAGCACATGTATACACTACCAAAGATAAAAAGTTGATGAAAAATTTGGTGGAAGAAAGCAAGGGCATCATTTCATAGTAAACCTGGGGGTGGGACTAGCATCCTGCAATGCAGCCCACACAGTCCTTTGTAATTCTTAGAGGAGGGCTGTCCGTTTGGCCCTCTTCCTCAAACTTCCTGACAGCCATAGCAAAGATAAAAACACACTAAGCTGTTACTCTGCAAACCCTTCTCCTGACCTTACCAGGTGAATCAGGTCCCTAATCCTGATCCCGCACAGCATCGGAAAGTATACTGAATCTCCTGGCAGGGGGAGTGTTTAACACATGGGCACTGTCATGTGTATCCCGGGCAAACCTGCCTGAATACGGACTGCCAGGCCATCTCCTATCCCCCATGGACTTTCCTGGGGGTGGCTTCTGTGTACCATACTCTCCTGAGTTTCCTGCCAGCTCTGGGGCCCTATTTTTCCAGGGCCCACAGGGGTTCCATATTTCTCTTACCTTCCACCTGGGAGCGCTTCGAGGATTATTCCTTGATCCCTTTGACTTCTCTGACCATACTCTCCCTGGGGAAAAGTGTTGTTAAGCTTCTTAGGTCAGAGAGTAAAAGTCTGAGGCTTTGTTGGACCAGAGGTCTCTGCTCCAATTACTTGACTCTGCTGATAAAGTACAAAAACATAGACAATGTGCAAATAAATGAGTATGTCCGTGTTCCAACAAAACTGTATTTTATAAAGTAGGCTGAAGTAACCCCAACATTCTGGGAGGCTGAGGCAGGAGGACCACAGGTTAAAGACCGGCCTGGGCTACTTAGCAGAACCCTGCATAATGGTTGATATATTGCGGCAACTTGAGAATTGAGAAATTTAGAAGCTTAACTAAGTGATTCAGGAGGGGGACAGGAGCCTCATTTGGTACACACCCTGAGCCTGCACAACAGAAGGGCATGAGATCGTGTGGGCAAGAAGACTGCTTACAAAAAAGAGGGGAAAAGAAGCTTGCTTTCCCTTCTTTTGATTGTGCTACTTTTGCTGTCTTCTGCCTTGAACTATTGCCCCTGTGCTGTGCCACCCTGCCTTGGAGCCAGCTGATTATGGACTACATCCTCCACAAACTGTGAGCGAAATAAACTGTTCTTTCTTTAATTTTGGGTGTCTAGTATTTTGTCTCAGCAATGAGAGAAAAGTATCCAAGACATTCTGTCTTACAAATAAAAACTAAAAAATGAAAAGGGAATGGGGCAGGAAATGTAGCTCACATGAAGACCCTAGATTCAATCTCAAGTAAAAAAAAAAAAAAAAACACCAAAAATCCCAACAACAGGCTACAGGCCAGCTTCCACACTTGGTGATCCCATCAGACCTGGCAACACAAAGGAGTTCTGAGTTCTGATCTCTCATCTTGACCTCCTGCCCCAACTCCAGATTTGTGTTCCAAAAAACTGACTCACCATCCCCTCTTAGATGTCTGAAATGATGCCAAGCTCAAGTTCCAAACAGAACTCCTGCTTCTCCTTCCTGCCCTACTTCCACGCCCGTCTTTCCCATTTGGGCAACTCGCGTCACTGTTCATCAGGTTGCCGTAGGGCACTATCTGGGTCGCCTGTAGCTCCTTTCTTTCTTTACCCCCAACTCCTCTTGAAATCCAACACCCAGAAACTTTCGAAAATCCTGAATCCATCTACGTCTCATCACCTCTGTTGCCCTCCCCAATTACAGGACTAGACTATGGCTCTACCTTCTTTCCATATTCCCAGCTTCTACCCCTGCCTGCCAATATCTATTCCTCCCGACACAACAGGAAAAGTGATGTTTTTAAAAGAAGCAAAAACAGTGTGGCAGGGTCCTTGCACTCGCCGCTGTTTCTGCCCACAGTGCTATCCCTCGTTGTCACAGCGCCTCCTCACATTCATTAGGTCTTGGTCCACATGACACCTTCTCTTACAGGCCTCTCCATAGCCACGTGGTCTGAAGTAACACCCCCTGCCGTCACCCTATAACCCATGCTCCCTTTTCTTCTCTTCATAGAAGGAGGATCTGATCACATCTGAGCATAGCGTATGTATCTTTAGATGTCCATTGTTTGTCTCTCCTGCTAGACTGTAATCTTAGTGAGGTCAAGGGCTTTGTCTTGTTTCCTGCTGACACTTGGCACATAAGCGAATCTGTAAGAGTAAATGAGTGAGTTCTGCTTTCAGAGCTGCAAAGTGCAGATCTAGGATAGCCCAGAATTTGTAATGCTGCCTCTCTTGGCTCCTGTTCAAAGGCTTACCCCAAGCCCACAGGGCTGAGAAGAGGACCAGTGCCATGCATTCCTTTTCCTTCTCTACCTAACCCAGATATTCCTGCAGGAAACAATTTCCTGGAAGCTTTCTTCCTCCTCATGCAAATTATTCGTGCAAACTGAGGTTTGAGGGGTTGTCCCTGGCATGGGCTTTACGGGCAGATGCTGTGCAATCTGCGGGCTTCAGATGCTTTGCTCAGAAAGTGCTGTGCATCAGTGTCTGTGGTGTACAGATAAGCAACAAATGCCTCACAGTCAATCTAAAAGTACAGTACGTCATGTGTTCCACTGTCAGAGAAGAAGGTAGCCTGGGTGCAAAGCCAGACACATGGCAGTATGTCATCATCGAGGTGACGGCAGTCCTCTGCACAGCACACAGGAAGGCCATTAGCTTAGCTAATTCATCTCAGATGGGAGATTGTGACATCCCCCTGGTGGGAGGGAATTAGTTGTTCACCTCAGAGTTCTACAGGGACACCTTCTGAGAAGCTCAGCAGCAGATTCCCAAGGAAGTCCAAGTGTGGAGCTTTGTGTTCTGAAGACTTTTTCTAGCACACAGTCGTCAAATGCTGGGTGGTGTCACATCTCCCTGGGCACCCTACCTTTATGTTAAATGGAACTTCGCATATGCCTCAAGGGCTCTGTGATAGGAAGCCTCTGAGATGGATCTACTACCAACAAAACTACTCTTCATTCCTTACCAGGTGCTATTTAAAGCCTGTGAGCGAAATTTAAAGTTATTATTCCAGGCAAGATCTCAGAATCCTACAAACCATCTTCTGAGAAAGGATCTGTCCAACTCTTGGCGAACTACGGATTCTGCACTACTATTCACTTCCACCTAGCATCCCGTAAACTCCTACTCTCAGCCCCGTGATTTCACTGGGTGCTAGGCATTAATCGCTTGAAAGTTTTTTTTTTATTTTACTAAGGGAAAGTAGACAGAAAGGTTTAATAATTCACTCAAAGTTATACATATAGTAGAGAGGCAGGATCTGAACTCACCATTCTAGATTTTAAGTACAGTAATACTTTGGTTTATGAACTTAATTGTTCCATGATTCTGGTTGTGAACGGAATCAGTCACAAACTAAATCCAATTTCCCCATAAGATTCAATGTAAATAAGGCTAATCCATTGTGACCCCTATGAATGCGGCCACAAACTAATTTTAGTGGCAAACCAGATCAAATTTTCCCATTAAGGTTCAGTGTAAATAATATTAATCTGTTTTGAACCATATGTATTGTTTAACCACAAAAATATGAAACAGAGTACAATACTGCACAGTAGGAAGAGACAGAACACTGACCTTGAGGTGACTTCTGGGAAGAGGACCAGAAGGTGGGTGGAGCTTACTGGTTAGGTGAGTTCCCCTCCATAAGGACATCAGGGGCATCTCCTTCAGGGGTTTGCTCTCTTCTCTGTACCTTTGCTGCAGGGTGGAATTTGATGAAAAATCTGCCTGAAGTCACCTGTATTTCCTTGAGCTGCGTAACCCTCTGGAAACGAGATAAAATATTACCACTCATCATTTTCAACACACTGCTCATTACAGTGACATTGAGGTGGTGCTGCTCAAAAAACACAATACTGGCACTTATTCTATTTTTCCATAGTGGATTTTATCACATCGCTGCTAACCTCCTCCCTGTCTTCCTCTTCCTCAGGGAAATGCCTTCTGCTGTTCACTGTGGAGTTCAGCAAGTTGTTCTTGGTTAGCTCCTCCTTATGGTACTCAACAAGCTCCTCTGTGTCAGCACCATCAATGTCCAGACTTGTCTCCTCCACTTCCTGTGCACTGGAACCTTCAAAATCACATTCAAGGGCACATTTTGGCCACAATTTCCTGAGTTTAAAGTTCAATAGGTGATATCTTGTCAATGAAGTTGACTCAGTAGACGACACTGAAATGTTTCTTCCAGAGCTCCTTCAGTATCGAGGACATCTTTTCAGTGACATTAAAACATCTACTGAAGAGGATCTTTGTATATAGCTGTTTGAAGTTGCACATCACTTGCCGGTCCATGAGATGCAGAACAGATGTTATGATGTATGAAGTAATACTCAGCGTCCATATCCTCCACCAAGGCCGGAGGCTGTGCTGTGGCATTGTCCATCAGAAGTCACCTTTCAGGCAGTTGGTTGTTAGATATTTCTTAACAATGAGTGTGAACACCTCATGCAGCCATTCCACAAACAATTGCCTTGTGACCCAAGCTGTCACACTGTCCCTCCACATGACAAGCAGTCTGACCTTATTCACATTCTATTCCTGGGATGCATGAGGGGTCTGGCAATGGCACACCAGCAACGGCTTAATCTTCAGATTGGAGCCTGCGTTTGCACACAGCAGAAGAGTCAACCCATCCTGTGTGAGCTTGTGCCTCAGCAGTGTCTTTTTTTCCTACATGATACAGGTTCTGTTTGCCATCACCTTCCAGAAGAGCCCTGTTTCATCACAGTTGAATACCTGTTGAGTAACATATGCTTGCCTTCATAAATGCCACTAATTTTTTCCTGTAAGCTTCTGCAGTGACCTTGTCAGAACTGGAAGCCTCACCATGTCTTATCACACTGGATGCCACTTGTAGAATTTATCAAACCACTCCTGGCTTTATATTTTGCACTTGTAGAGAGATTTCCTTGCAGTAAATCACTATGCAATTTTCTGGCTTTTTCACAGATCATAGCTTCACTAATGCTATCCCCTGCCAGCTGTTTCTCATTCAACCACACTGACAAAAGTTTTTCCACCTCTTCCAGCCCTTGTGTCTTCTGCTTGGCTGATGTTATTACTTCCTTTGCTGCATCAGCTGCTCTGATGGCCTCTTTATTCTTCATAATAGTCAAGATTTTTTACTTTTCCACATTGTACTCTGAGGCCAGATCAGTTACAAGAATACCACACTCATGCTTTTCTACAACTTTCTTCAACTCAATAATTATATTCTTCCAAACCTTCTTCTTAACCATTGTTCTGGACTTCCTTGTCCCCTTCATTACCACTCTGCACTTTCTTTTTTACCACCATGCTTGCTCTGCAAGTTCTTTGGAACCATGCTGGACTGAATAATACTGTACAGTCCTGTATGTACTAAAAAGCACACAAAAAAGCTTCACAGAAAGCGTGCATAGCTCCATCTGCAACTGAGAGCTCAACTGTAGGCAGCCCCAAACCCACGTCTGAGTGGGGAAGAGGGCCATTTGCTTTGGTGCAAGGAAGATGGCCATGATTGTGTTAGTCGCCTGATGAAGAGCTTCTGAGAGGAAGCAAAATTTTGCCAAATGCTTCTGTTTGCCAACAGAATTGTTCACAAATAGAAGCATTTATGAGCTACGTTACTGTACAGTATGCATTTCCTTGACGAGTTCTCATGAAATAGGGTCTCCTGAGTGACCATGGCCTCCAGTAAAGTTGTTTTATGAATGAGAAGACACAAATTCTTGACCGATATCTTCTCACAGGGGCTCTCATTTTCTTTTTCTTTCCTTTGTATGTTAGGATCCTGTCTTGGTTACTTTTCTCTCATTGCTGAGATGCCCAAAATTAAGGAAGGAAAGGTTTATTTTGCCCTCAGTTTGTGGAGGTTGCAGTCCATAATCAGCTGGCTCCAAGGCAGGGTGACATGGCACAGGGGCTACAGTTCAAGGTGGCAGAAGACATCAAAGCAACAAGAGCACAAGGGACAGAAGCAAGCCTCTCTTTCTCCTTTATATCATATGCAGGTACCCACCCTGGGGGCGGGTCATTTACACCCACACCAGCTCCATGTCCTCCTCTTCCATAAGCTCAGGATGTTTAAAAAGTAAGGACCCTGGCTCCCTGCTGAGTTAAACTTCTAAACTTCTCAAGTTCACAAAATGTATCAACCATTACAAATACCAATCCCACCTACTCCGGTGATGATGTGAGAGCTCATGGTTGCCCAGACAAAGGTTACTTTCCTAATCTTCCTTGCGATGATGATAACTGTGTAGCTAGGTTTCTGTCAACAAGATGGTTGTTTTGCAATATCTGGGTCTTGCTCTTTAAAGCTTATTAGGCATGCACTTCTCTTGGTATTTCCTCCTCTCCTCTGCTGGAAAAATAATGACAAATAGAGGAACTTTCATAAACCCAGTGGGCCACCAACCTCTGGAGTGCTATGTGAGACTATTTCAGTTGATCAGTTGAGGGTTGTCTAAGCTAAGATGCCTTTGACTAGGACAATGTGACTTTACTTTAGATAGTCTTCTATCCTCCAACAGGCTAATTTATGCTTGTTCTCATAGCTATGAGGAGCAAGAGAGAGAAAGTGAAAGATTCAAGGTTTCTTGAGACCTACACTTGAACTTAGCACACTAACAATCACTTCCACTATGTTCCGTTGGTCAAAACAAATCATAAATCTAATCTAGATGCAAAAGTCAGAGACATAGACTCCCCCTCTTAGTTGACAGAGCCACAAAGTCACATTATGTGCATATGGGTGGGAAATTGAGGTCAGTTTTGCAATTAGGAAATCTCAGTCCACAGTCTGGCCACAGGTGTTCACATTCAACATGTACTCATACCCCTCAGAGGTCTCGAAAAGTTGAACATAATTAATTGCATTTAAGTGTGTACTGAATGTTACTCAAAGTCCTGGATTTTGTGATTGACACCAGGTCATAGATCTGAAGACCAGCAGTGCAACATCAGCTCAGTCTGTCTTGTTCTTGGGTGGTCTCTTTGTCTACAGTTGACTGTAGATTTGCTACTCTTGGCTGTGCTGTTCCTGGAGATTATCTGAGTATTATCTTTGGCTTTCTATCACATTTCATTCTTTGTGTTTCTTTTGTGTCCCTCCAATATGCCGGGACTGTACTACGGTAAGGCTGAGTTTCAAGTGCAGACAAGCCCAGCTGCACAGGTGAACATTCATAAACTTTTACCAGGGACTCTGCCACTTCTGCTGCATTCTATTGAACAAGGTAGATAAGGAGGTGACCTACTCAGAATGAGTGAAACCCTAAATGTACAAGTCAAAGGACACAGGCACAGGGAACGATTAATTGGGGCCATCAATGCATTTAATCAAACCTAGAGAAAGAAATGAACATCATACTTGAGCCACTGTGCTTTATCTATAACACCATGTTGCTATTTAGTGTACCTACTATGTGTCTACCAGTGTACTTGTGACGTTGCTCTGAGTTCCAAAATTAAAAGGAAGAATCATTGTCTTTAAGCAAACCCATGAGCACTTGGTCAAGCCAGTTTCTGTTGGTTATACTTTTCTCCATCCCAGCCCTGGAGAAGAAGCCTGGAAAACAGGAATCTCAGACATGGTGTGTTAAAAGTGAACAGCCTGCCATTCTAGGGAAGCTGACAGTCTGAAGACTCCCGAGGAAAAGTGGAAGAAGTCAAAACCACTGTGATCCACATTGACATCATTTTTTAAAAAAGCAACACTTTGTCTCCTGGAGATTCTAAACTGGGCCTTGTCTCAAAGCTAAGTGATGGTACTTTAACAGGTGTTCAAGTACCTTAGTGACACTTGCCTACTATGCACAAGGCCCTGGATTTATCCCAGCAAAACATACACACACACACACATACACATACACAAACATGAGACAGAGAAAAGAAAAAAATCAACAGAGAAATTTAAAACATGCAATATTTCTGAAATATTTCACTGAGAATCTCTGATGAGTTTGCCTTCCCAACCCCCAGCACCAAAATTCATGTGTAAAAGCTTAACCTCGGGTACCTACAAGTGTGGCTGGATCTAGAGATGAGCTAATTAAGTCAGAGTGAGGTCATTAGGGTAAGCCCTAACCTAGTATGGTTGGCGCTTTTATAAAAAGAAGACATTTTATTGTAAGCATGTACAGAAGGAAGATTGTGTAAGGACACAAGTAGAAGATGCTATCTATAAGCAAAGAGACATCAGAAGAACCCTTGAATACAGACTTCTTGCCTCCAGAATGGTAAGAACATAGATTTATTTTGTACAGCTACCCAATCTACAGTACTGTGTTACAGCAGCCTTTAAGAACTATACACTCCCTAAGATACTGATGAATTTGGATTTTTTCTTTTTGCTAAAGTGGCTCACTTTGAATGCATACATGTTGAAGTAGGCAGGAGAACTCACTAATATCAAAAACAAAATGTTAGTGTGTGCTTTCTGTTTCTACTGCGCTAAGAGCTTTACATGTATTTTCTCAGTTTGTTCTCCAAATAAGCTTAGAAGTGCTATGTTATATCTGTCTTTTTAGGTGAAGAAACTGAGGCTGAGGTGCCTAATGTATTAATGTGACATGTCCTGAATTTCCCAACTGATAAAACTGGGGTTTGACTTCACCCCCTTCAACTGGGAAAGGCTTAGTCACTGAAATCTAATGGGTTGGCTCAAGTCCTCATTTTGAAAATTATTGTGATACCTTGAGAGTTCTGTTTAACTATTTTTAGCACAGTGTCCACATCTGTAAAAGAGTTCTCAACAATGCATACACTACTGTGATGGTCAAATGGTATAACTCATCACTCTGAATGCACTGCACCGTTCCCCTTACCTATGAAGGAAAGGCTGGGCTCGGGAATGTTCGCCTTTGTCTTTTTACAACATCAGGCCTTATAAGCGTCTCTAATCTAGTCAGTCTGTGTGTCAGGGTCAGAGGTCAAGGGTGCTTTCTGCATTACATTTTTTCCAGTTCCTTGTTCCATCTGCTCTTACATTTCCTCAGAGGATATGACCTTTAACCATGACCTCACATTGTAGATGAGGAGGTTGCAGAAGGTCTCACGCACCCTGAAGAAGATGAAATACAAACCATTGTGCAAAGACAATTAAAGGGCACCATGTACGTCTTCTGAGTTCATGTGTGTAGTAAAAGGGGAATGCACTGAACAGCAGGCTATTTTCAATGGCGTAGTTCACTGGGTGTTTCTTTCACTGGGTGAAATTTTATGGAGCATGATTACGAGGATGGTATTATGCAGGGCACATCAAGGCAGGGAAGCCCTGCAGAGGCATGACACAAAGCTGAAGGTGATAAGTGTATTTAGAGGGATAAAACATACTGAGCATGTAGGCGGTGGAAAAGTAATTTTTAGTTTGAAAAAGTGCAAAGTTTCCCTAGAGAGGATGACATTGAAGTGGGCCTTGGAGGAAGAGAGGAGGGAGGTGTAAGGAGGGAGATGAGAGAAGGGAGATGGTTTTTCATCCCAGACACACACTACCCTCAGCTTAATTGTATGCTGAGGCACAGAGGTCTGCATCTAACTGAAAGCATAGAAGAGCTAAGTTCTGAGTATTTGTACGGAAGCACAGTTTGTAATCTATTCCTAACTAATGTGCTCCCAACTTGGCATGAAGAAGCTAACCCAGGGTT
This sequence comes from Dinomys branickii, assembly GCA_004027595.1. Lineage (NCBI taxonomy): Eukaryota > Metazoa > Chordata > Mammalia > Rodentia > Dinomyidae > Dinomys > Dinomys branickii. The sequence continues at coordinate 68,164 of PVLD010006324.1, forward strand.
AGCTTTAAAGGCTAAGTAATCCTTCTGTTCTTTGGGCTACCTTAGGTCCTTCCCTAGGATCAGGGCCATGGACTAAGGTGGGATAGGGATAGGGGCTGGGTTGTGTTGTGTGGGCTCTGGCTGAACTGTTTTCATGAGAAGGACTATGGGGATGACAGGATATTCATCTCTGTGGAAGCTTTCAGGCTTTCTTAGTGCAGAGAATCCCAGCCAGCTTAGTAAGGTGCTTGAGGTCTTTCTGATCCAATGGCTCCCCTTTCCCTGATGAAGTCTCACCTGGAAAAGTGGCTCAGGATTGGTTTCTAGAAAATTGAAGTCAAACTGGTGGCTCTCTTGTAAACATGCACATATATCGTTATATTATTTAGTATTTAGACCTTTCTGGAAAGAGGTACAGTTGAACCACAAAGTCTCTCCATTTCCTTCAGCCCTGCAGGTTTTTGCACATGATGTTTCTTTTATAGGACAATGAATTCTTTAATTTCCCCTTTCCTCTTTTCACTTCCACAGTCTTTCTCTGCAAAGTCCCTAGAATTCCTGTCCTCTTATTCCTCAAGTTAGATACCACTGTTGTCCTCTATAAGCTAGGGCTCCTTCATGTGTTCTGTTAGCATGGAGCTCTCTCCCACCACATCACTCTGATTTTCTAAGGAATGGACTATTTACCTACATGAATCCCTAAGAACTGTTCTACATTAGTGGGAATATACCACTCATGGTTTGAATATGAAAATCTTGGATCATAGCATTATGCCATTAGGAAGTGGTGCCACTCCTGAGTTGGGTCCTAGTGGGAGATCTTGGGTCATTGTGGGGAGCGCCCTCAAAGAAGACTATGGACCGTTGGTCTGTCCCTCCTCTCTTTTGAAATTACCAATGATAAAGTGAATGAGTTTTCTACCATGATATGCCAGCACAAGCCTAAACCAATGGTGCCAACACAATCATGGACTCTCTGAAACTGTGAACCCAAATCAATCTTCTCTCCTTGTTAGTTATCTCAGGTATTTATTCCAGTAAGGGAAAGCTGAATAACATAGTGTTTAGAGGAGGCCCCTTAAAACATGTAGCACCATGAAATATTCAGAATGAAGACTCCAGATAATAGTCATCCTTGGCCAGGGCTGGTTGGAAACACCAATCCTGGAGTCAGTGAAAAGACTTCACTCCATCTTTCGAGGCCACTGTCTTAACTTTCATGAGGCAGCCTTTAGAGGGTCTCTCAGCCTTTCTGGAGGTGTGGCTGAGCACTTGCAATATCCAGAAATATTGAGCTGTTTGATGAATGCAATGGATGTCAGGTTCAGCAGTGAAAAAAATCTCTACTGAGCATTTCCTGGAAGGTGTGAATTCCTTGAGCATCTTATCATTTTTTGTGCCTTCAGAATCCAATGCATTTCCCTGCTCCAGTGCCTGTTAAGCTCAATTCTTTCAGCCACTTCTCTCCCCTCACTTTTCATCATGGTCTATGTTTCCCCAAATGCTTTTGCCCCCCAAAGCTCTCAAGGCAATAGCACTTCCAGGCGGCACAGAGACAATTTGCCTTTCTTTTTCTGAAGTTGTTTCAAGGTAGGAAATGCCACCTCTTTACTCATGGGAGGTATCATTCTTTCCATAAATGTGGACTGAGCCCCTACTGAGTGCCAGGCATTGGGAATGGAGGTACCTGAGGATGTGATTAGGCCATTATCCTCTTGCCAGCAGAGAATCTGTCGTAACTGTTTTCAGTGGTACTCTCAGTTCCTTTAACCTCTTCATATTCTTTGTTACTTCTCTGCCCAACACGTCACCCCAAACAAATGATTCAAGTACACACCAGGTGCTTGCTATGCAACAGCAGCTTCAAATCACTCCAGTCTCCTGACAACCTGCACAGTTCCTCCTACAAGGAAGTTCCCGAGCTGCTGCTGGAGCATCTGAATTACAAAAGCAAATAATGCCAGTCTGAGAAAGGATGAGGGAGGCTCCCTTCCCTTCTGGAAGCTCACTATTCCCATATGTCAAGGGAAGCCAGAGTAAGACACCAACGTTTTAACCATCTCCACTCGGTGACCATCCTTTCTTTCCGGTCTCCTTTTAATTAGATGGAGAGCTACGCACTTATATGTGTCTATATACAGTGCTGGTTGAAGCAAAAAACAATTTCAATATAACACTAGCTCAGGGATGTAGACATAGAAAGGTCATTTAAAAAGTATATTTTAATTATAATTTCTTACTTCATGGAACCAAATGTGAAAAGGACTGGGAGTCATGAGTATTTACTGTTTTGCATGGAATAGAAAGAAAAGTATCCTCTGAGCAGCAAATCCAGTAAGAAAAACTCTCTTCTATGGCCATTGTGAACCAGAAAATAGCACCAGAAATATATCTTTATAGTCTTGATAATGTCCAGGATCTGAGTTTTTCATATGGAAGATGACGAACATGTAGACACACACACACAAATTACACCACCAATTCACCTCCCAGCATGGTACAGGCTAGAAAACTCCTACTTCATTTATTAAAACAACAGGTCCTCAGGATACTATAGAATTTCACTAATAACTCACTGAATGTATGTTTAAGCCCAATAATAATGACTAGCAAACTAAGAGGTACTTACCCTTAATTATACCTCCAGCATGTAGGTTGTCACAGAGGGAGGCCTTAATTATCAATGTACTATGCCCCTGCTTTGCATATAACAAGTGGCTTTAATGTGGCTATTCATGTTATGGCTTAAACATCTTGGTAATTAGAAAGTGGGAAACAGGTGTAGTAGGAGTTGTCAGTTTCTTGAACACTGTATGTGACCTTCCATCCTCTATATCTCCATGTACCCAGACTCTTGGCTGGGTGGGGCAGGGCATCACACAGCAGGATAGTTAGCTTTCTTACACGGCAGTTTGAGGTTCCAGTAGCAGGTGTTCTAGGAAGCAATACACAAGAGCCAAAGGACTGCATGTTATAGACTGCCCAGGCACATGATGAGGGGCCCAGAATATGTATCTGAGGGGAGAGTCCCTCACACAGTCACACTTATTTAACACATTTTATTGTAAGCACATGGATATCAGTACACAAAGGAGACTAAGATCCTTGCTTCTGCGGAGCTCATACTCAAAGCTAGTTCACTTATTGAATCCAGGGTAGATTCACTGGCTCAAGGGTGTTCACCAGTGGTTGGTCTGTCCTGAGTCCTGTCCTGTCCAATGCCTCTTTCCAAAAGCTGAGATGAAGATGTAAAAAGAATGTAACCAAATATGTGTACAGAACAATAATGAGCACCTGGTAGTGCTGAATGACTGTGAGCTTGATTCCTCATTCTTACCCACAGTCTTGCATCCAAGAGGGTATTACCGTCACTTGCACTTGAGAATACAAAAGACTGTAGGATGAATTCAGATTTCACATCCAAGTTGGCTTCCCTCACTCTGAAGATGCAAGACTGAGGTGGCATCATTAATACCTGATGATGGAGTAAAGATTCAAGGTTTTATTATGTGAATAAATGAGCTCAAACTAACAGTTTGCACAGGGGCTGTAACATAAAGCAGCAGGATCTAAGACAACATCTAGAGATTTGAATTCTTTTGGCACTGCTTTTGATGTATTATCTATTTCTGGGATTACTTCCTGCAGTTTATGAGATTTCTGCTTTTCCCCAGTACTCTGGAGGAAGTGGTTACTTAAATACAAGATTGATAAATCTCATGGCCACATTTAAAACTTAAGAGAATTTAGTGTTAATGTTACTCTTTGGCAGAAGTGGCCATGGGCCAGGTGATTGAAGGGTAGCTCCTTGTAATAAACCAATCTCAAACTAAAGTGTAAAATAGTGATCATTCTGTTATATGCGTGGATTTTCATGAGTCAAGGATTTGGACAACACACCACAGGATGATGTACCTTTACACTATCCAGAGTTTTATTTGATAAGGCCAGGATGGCTGAGGCTGACTCAGATGTCTGGTGCTGGAATCAACTGGATGGCTCTTTACTCCTATGTCAGTACCCGGGCTAGGGTCACCTGAAGGCTGAGTTCACTCAGACCATCTGCTTGGGCTTCCTCACAGAATGACGGTGTGAGAGAGTTAGAGTTCTTACACGGCAGTTTGAGGTTCCAACAGCAAATGTTCTCGTAAGCAATATACAAGGAACATGGTGCCACATCTCCGTAGTCTATTGTCAAAGCAGTCACAAGCCACCCAGAGTCAAGGGGAGGAAACACAGAGTCATAAGAGAGGCATTGCAGAATTTACATCCATATTTTAAAACCATCATATCCTTGCTGTGGGTTTTAGCTCCATTCACTCTGCCAGTGCTTCAGTCATGTCCTGTCTCTGCAACACGATGCCCGACACCCACAGCTTAAAGGAAGAGAGGTTGATTTGGGCTTATGGTTCCAGTTCATAGGTGACCAGTTCTAAGGCTGGAAGACATGGTGGAAGCTCTGGCAGAAGGACACTGCTCACAGTGTGGTGGTCAGAAGCAGAAAGAGAAAGGAGGTGCCAGGGAGGGAGATAAACTTTTCTCTGACCGCCAGTGACTTGCTTCTGCCAGCCAGGCCCACTTCACCACAGGCAGTCAGCCATAGTGTCCCTATAAGCCATTCGGCTTACCAAATCCCCACTTAGGAGTGAGTCAGGCATGGTAGACATCTGGAGATAAGCCATGACACAGAGTAACTCCCAATTTGTAGCAGAAAAAGTTGGAGAGGGAGGATGTGACTATTGTCCTTAGCTCTGTGAAAGACCGCTATATTCAAGAGAAAACATTTTACCCAGAAAGCTCCATGGAGAGAACTAAGGATGGACGAGTAAGGTGAAGACTTACTGACTTTTAGGAATGGCTGTTAAAAGGGTGGCCTAGCTAGCAAGATGGAGAATTTTTTGATTTCCAAACTATTGATCAAAAACAAATCAAGAAAAACTTGAGAGACTGAATTAGCTGGCTTTTTTAGAAAAGCAAAGGCTGTAAATGGGTACATGTCAGAGACATCACAGAAGCTGCAGGGAATCATGAATAATCCTCCAAGGCTTCCATTCTCTTTTTTTCCAGGTCACCTTCTGTCTATGTGATTTCAGGGGTATTGGGAAGCCCCATGGCACCTCCCCTTGAATGTTCTTCTTCTGTATTAGTTGTTAAAATCCCTCAATGTGAGATTAATTCTTTTAATTGAAGCCTTTGATCATTTTAAAAATATAATGCCCTTGGAGAGGTAAGAGCTGAAGCACTTTCAATAATTTGTAATTTCACACCACACATTTCAAGTTGTATTCTGCAAGCACAATTAGGCAAGAGAAGACAGGGTTATACGTATCTGAGAAGGATGAAGGGGAAATGCTTTAGAGAGAAAGAATGACACATAGTGGGGAAAGATATATAAAGATCTAGGAGAATTGAAAACTTTCTGTGCCAGTCCTGGTGGAGGGCTGATTTTTTAAACCTTCATATAAAAGGATAGGAAGTCACATTTTTCTGAACAACTGGAAGAAAGTGGGTGCCCTATTTCCTACCCTTCCTAGACTTCAGAAATGCAGCTACAGGCTCAGCTGAGTGAAAACCTCAGACCCTCCCTTCCTGCTTAGAACACTAGAGAGAGGCTCACGCTTGCTCATTTATTCTCTTCCCCACTGCCTGTTAGAAGGATGATCTGAGACTTAACCCACTTCCTGAGAAGTCATGTCAGCCTCTGTATAATAAACAAGGTAAAACTCTCAGCCATCAATCCACAGCACAAGTGAAATCCCACAGGAAGAAGGACATGGTGTGGGAGGCATTGGAAGTCCTGGGGAAAATTGCTTCATATTATACATAGGAGGTTAAAACAGGACCTCCTTGAAAGGCTAAAGAAAGCAGAGTCAAAAGGAGGCTATAAAATTTATAGCATAAACAGGGCTTCTGGTACAGGAAAGAATAACCAGTGGTCTCCTAGTCCTCAGTTCTCCCCACACTGTCCACACACCCCCAAATTTTTAAACAAAAAGAATAGAATTAACTACCTCAAAGCTCTGTTGAGGACCTCAATGTTCATTTCTCTTTGCCTTTCCTCACAAAGCCCAGTGTGATCCAGCAAAGCCAGCTACCAGGAAAGCATTTGGTGCCAGCCACTGACATCTTAAAGTAACGTAAAGATAAAAAGCTGCCTCTATCAGCATATTTCAACCTCAAGCTTGATTCCTAAGGATAGAGAGGAAGACTCCTTGATGGTATTGCGTGGCTGATGAGTCAGCGAGCATGCGAGACAGAAAGAGAACCATGTGGCCAGTACTTTCCTTTCCACACAAAGGCACTAGGTCAAGCTTGGAGTAGCAGGTGCTGGCAGTCTTGGGAAGCCACAGGGGCCAGACTTTGGTCTGGAAGCTAAACATCTAGCAAGTGGGTCCTCTAGCTCGGATCCAGGATGATTTGATACATCCTTCCATCTCAAGTCCTTTTCCTCCCGAGTTCTGTGGAGGAGCTACCCCCCGGGGCTCCACAACTCAGCAGCTGGTCACAGGGAGCTGAGCACTGCGGGCTTTCTTCCCAGCTTCAGGAATTTTAATTGGGTGTGAACACATAACCAAGAGATTAAATAAGGAACCCTCTGACAGAGGTTTTGTACAGTCTGAACCCATGGAGACCTGAGGATAAAAGGTCCCAAGTAACACCAAGTGCCATTTATTTCCACAGACATAACACAAAACTGAATCTTGACCCTGTTATGCAGTGCCAGTAATCTGCTTTATAGGGTCACAGACACATCAACCATCCCCAAGGCCCCATAAAGCTACTTTTCTAGCATTATACATCTTCTGAGTAGTAGATGTCATGGCTCTGCTCACTGGAGATTAAATATCACCCCAATATTAGAAGCAGAAACTTACTTATTTATACTTCTCTTTCTTCCAGGCTGTGAGTGAACAGGCAGATCTTGGTTCTGAGGAGCTTTTAAATACTCACAAGCACAATTACAATGGAATGCTCAACCAATCCACTGTAAAGGGACCATTTGATGGGATTAGGGATCTATTGGATCTAAAGATTTATTCAGCACAGATGTTATCCAAGGAAAGGAAAATTTTGGATTTCAACATGAATAAAATTTAAATTTGACTCAGGAGGGAGAGTTTTTTATACATGAATCTGAGCTAGGTGAAGCCATCAGCAATAAACAGGACTTGTAATCCTACTGATGATCAATAACAAGAATTAAAGTCTGAATCATGTCACATGCTAGGAATCAACCCAGATAGCCAATATTGCACTCAGTAAGATAGTGACTCTTTCTTGGTCTGCACACACGGGAATTCAAACCAGCTTGATAGGGTACAGGTGTGGAATTCTGCATGGGTCCCTCAATGTGGGCTTCTGTTCCCTGAAATTGAGAAAAAATTAAATTACTTACTCATTCTTGAAGAAAAAGACTCAGAACCTCTCCTATTTGCATCAGTTAATTATAAAGAATCTTTGCCAGCAATTTTTTCTGAAGATTTATCATCGATGTTTTACATACAAAATAAGGCCGCAACTCTAGCCTGAATTGTGTATTAAGAATTTTTCAGTGCATCAAGAATTTTGCTATTTGTGCTGTGAACTCTGGTGAGAGAGATCTGTAGTACTTGAATTGTCTGTCTTATAGTAACTGAAGAGGAGAGTAGCCATGATTTGCTAAAGAGGGAGGCCCCAGTAAAAAGGAAGGGTGTTTATGGGAAATACTATTTGTCATAGGACTTGATGTAGAGGTGGCCAACAAATACACAACCAGGCAAGTTACCCCAAAGCTCATGGAAAAAGGGTCTCAGACCAAACTCATAGGCTCAAAACACAGTGAGAAGCAAGAGGCAACCGAAGAGGTAGAGACACACGCTTAAGATAGGATGCAGCGGGGCTAGGGGGAGCCACGCCACCAGGTTCTCATTTACATAGTGCTCTGAGTCTGTCTTTCTTACTGCTTCATCTCCCTTCCTCCCTGACGTGGGAGGGTCACATAGTAAGCGAGGAGGCTGAAGCAAGAAGTTCTGCAGATATGAGATGCCTGGAGCCACGCGGCACTTTCCTGTAGCAGAGAGATGCGCAAGAAGGCCCTGATCAACAGCTCTAGTTTGCCAGAGAGCCTGAGGAAGAGCAATGGATTTTAGTTACGTTTCTTGGGAAGAAGGAGTATCATTAATGAATGACCTATTTAAAGCCTCATGAATATGGAGTGCCTTATATTCTTTATTTATATTTAGAAATTCATGAATATTTGTTGCTTCTTGGTCCTTCTGGCCCTTTCTATGTATGTTCAATAATGCATGCTTTATTAACTTGACGTCTGACCTGTCTCACAGATTACTTACACATCCTGTGACTTCTATTTCATAAACTGCCTGCTTATTCACTACTATATCTCATGTATCTTAGGAATTGTGCCCAAATTTTTTGTTATTTTCTAGAGTAGGGTTGAATATTCTCAAAGAATATAGCAAATACACATCACAGTGTGGATGGTCTCCATGTTTAGTCCTTTAAGTTTTAGAAACTTTCTTTCCCTAAACCCCTCCATCTAGCCATCCATTCATACATCAAATATTAATTGAGCACCTACTCATCACCAGGCACTTGTCCAGGCTATGGGAAGATGGAGATGACACAGTCTAGCCTTGAAAGAGCTTACAGTGCAGTACAAAAAGGAGGCATAAAAAGAAACCCCAACTGAAGCATCATAGACTTTGTAATAAACTCTTGTGCAGAAAATAGTGGGACAGAGAACCACATGGTCAGTTTTATGGGGTGTGTGTGTGTCTGAGCCTGGGTGGGTGACTTCTTAGAAGAATGAGCTCTGGAGTATGTTTCTCAGTACAAAGGGAGAGATCAACATGAGGAGACCCATGGAGCTTTGGTGCACATGCCAAAGTGATCCATGCTGAGAAGGGTGTCAGAAAGAGCCAAATCGTGGGAGACTTTGAATTCTAAGAGAAAGTCAGATTAGTCTGTTCCTCTAACTACTTGATTCTATGTTCTACACAGCATGAAGGTAAACTCCATTCTGGCACCTTCGTGAATGGTGTGACTTATCTGAGAGGCCTTAATTTCTCAGAACCTCTTTTTCTTCATCTGTGACGTGGGAATGATAAGCACTTAAGTCTGCAGTGTTGATATAGGGATTGGCAGCTCATAGACAGTCATTCTTTGCATAGTGCCTGGAACCTAGAAAGCTGCCTGGAGAGGGTGACTAACCCAACTGTAATTGTCGTGGTGACAATCCACCAGGCTGAATGAAACATAACGAACTGGGTTGTGGTTTATCAGACAGGATCATTTACAGAACACAGTGAAATTCAGAGAAACCTTTGTCTCCATTGGAACAGAATCGGTTTTCATCCCTTAACCTGGACAGGTAAGCCATCCTGTAGCTTCCCTTGAGATTTGATGAAAATAATAATAATAATAATAATAATAATAATGGCAATATCTTGAGATTGCTTGAGTCTGTCTAAAATGTCATTAAATTTTATGACATTTGAAACAGTGGAGGTAATTTTAAGTCTCCATCCAGTATACATCTAACTTAACATTAGTATAATATTGAAGACACTTATCTTAAAAAGGCACTGGGGAGTGATGTCCCGAGTTCTCAGCTGCCTGACTGAGTCAAGACTGGAGAGACAGACATTTGCTTTGTTTGGGACCGATAGAAGGACAATGGGAAATGCTTGGAGATGATTTCTGTTGCCAACATCTTAAAAAATGAGGGAGCATGGACAGAGAAACATGACCCTGGCCAGGGCTGGTGGTGTGAGGAAATGATGATTCAGTGCATCTCTTTGACCCTTGTGGCTTTGTTTAAAATTGTGCCAGGCAATTCTTTCAGCTTCAGGAACAGCAGCAACTCTTGTCAATAAATCACAGCGGATGTGGGGAAATCACTCCCAGGGTGAGTCTTGGGCTGAATCAGTCCCAGGAGGCCAGTGCCCTCAAAAGAAGTTGCCAAAATTTACATTTTCCCATTTGCTGTCTGGTTTAGAATGGATACAAATTCGTGAAACACAGCCATAGAGCCCCTGCTCTGCCTATGCGTGGGCCATGCACTGGGAAGGGCTGGGGGATGGACAACACTGAGGACCTGGATGTTCCCATGGATTCAGACTCCAGGGGCATTGTGACCAGGCTGCCCTGGGCAACTTTTCCAGATTTCTGGAATCTTCTGAAATGTCAGTCCCATCATTACAAATAATTAATCTTGAATGAATGTCCAAACTGTATTGAGGGAGAAAGATATTTAAATGAGTATGTTATGTTTTGCTTTGTTTTGTTTTGTTTGCTTTGCTTTGTTTTGTTTTGTTGAGATAGGGTCTCACTCTAGTTCAAGTTGACTTTGAATTCTCTGTGTAGCCCAGGCTGACTTCAAACTCATGGCAATTCTTCTGCCTCAACATCCTGAGTGCTGGGATTATAGGTGTGCACCACCACATCTGGCTCAAATGTTTTATAAATTATAAAATATTTGAACATTGTAAGAACCTCAAGAGTATGTAAGTACAGACAAAATAGAGGAAAGGTCTTCCCCTTCATATTTCCTATCCCAACCTGATGCCCCACATATAATCACTAATAATTTAGTGCATATTCTTTCCAATTTTTACTATGTAAAAAGGGTTATGTGAGATAATGCACACACTCTGAAATCAATCTGCCTGGGCATGAACCTGTCCTTATCGCATAGTACTTTGTTACCTTAGACAAGTTATATAGCTTTTCTATGCTCCAGTTTTATCAACTTTACAATAGGGCTAATAGCAATATCGAGCTTGTTTGTTATGAAGATTTAATAGATTTATTTATAAAGCATACAGAACTTATGCTTACTACATAATAAACACTCAATAAACGTTTGCAAAAATAAGACCAAATAATGATGATTCTGAAAAACACATTCCCTAAGCACTTTGTTTCTAAACAAATGATAAGGAAGTGGCTTACCTTTTGGGAGGCAAGATAAATTGGACTCTCAAAAATTCTTTCATTTCAGAGATATTTAAGTTTCAAGGGAGGTTGCTGTTATTCTTCCTCAGTAAGAGTAACTACCTCATGGTGGTTAAGAATGCAGGTTCTGAGGCCAGACAAATAAGTACTAACCCACTACTTGTCTTGTGATCATGGCATCTTACAAACTTCTCTGATTCTCAGTACTTTGCTTATATGGTAAGAACAAAAGTTCGTTTCAAGGGTTATGTGACATAATGCACATGAGTGACAGTGTTTGGCTCAGAGTAAGCACTCAGAAGTGGTGGCTACAGGCATAGGAAGTCAAAGATTATTGTTTGTTTTTCCTTATTTCCCAGGTAGAGGTGGGGAGCACAGGGTAGGCACCATTCTCTGAAGAATGAAGAAACCAAAACTAAAGATTGTGCTCTGGCTTTATTGAAGGTGCCTGATTTATAACATTAATTTTTTTTTTTAGTAATTCATCTTTCTCGAATAGCAATTCTTAGACTAGAGATTTCCAGTTCACCAAACACTTTCAAATACATTCACTTGATTGGTATCCTGTTAGTGGGAAGATGGGGAAGGCATCATTACCCTGGGTTAACACTGGTTTCCAGATAAGGAAACCGAGGCTCAGAAAACATAAAGTCCTTGACCAAGGTCACCCAGCATATTACAGAGCTAGAACTGCACCTCTATTTGGTTACAGGGCTATCCCTGAAGTCCCCTTACAAGGTGTATCAGAGTCTGGAGTGCTACATACCACACAGACAATATAAGTGATCTGAGGCCAGGGTTCAGTTCTTAACAAACAGGGGCCAGGCCAGAGTATCTTTAGGTGCTATCACCTCTACCTCCACAACTGTGACTCTGTTTCAGTCCAAATTTCTTTTCTGATCCTGTTGTAGCCAGTGAAGCTAATAATACTAATCTGAAGTGAATATGATGTCTAGGACAAAAAAAAACTTCGTATTTGCCTTACCTAGATGATCTATATTTGGGGAAGTGTGAGTTTCCTCCTATATCCCATTCATGTATTTTGAATCACGAATAATTTTGCCTGAGAAACATGGTCAGGACAATTTCGTCTATAATTGCATTGCAAGGAAGAGGATAATGGAAATTTTAATGAAAACGCCAACGCAATGAGAATAGGAATCAGTTCTTTTGCAATAGGAAGCAGCTACTTTGCTCAACAGGCAACAAAACCTTCAGTTTGTGCTTGTGAAAATTATGATCATCTCCAGCCCCACTGAGATTTAACCAAGGGGGGAAAAAGAATTTTAAAAGTTCAGAGGCAGTTCATGCGGAAGTTTTCTCCAGACTTTGAAAAACATTTAAATTTTTCAAAAAGACACACAAAGAAAGAGGCTGGATCCTTCCACCAAAGAATATAGATTCTCTAGATCATCAGGTCTACATGTACTGTGCATGTTGCTAATAAGTGCTTTATATCACAGGAGTGATAAGAACATTTGAGATTTAACATAACCAGCCTCAGGCCTGTGCCACAAGTAGGACCAAGTGGTAGTGGCAGCTTATTCTCCCAACAAGCCCTTGTGTTGGTACCCTGGGACTAATGGGGACTATTTTGGGACAGTTAGGGTTAGTACTTGTTTCTCTTGCCTGAGAACCTACATTCTTAGCCACCATGAGATATTTACTTTTACTAGGGAAAAATAATAGGTGCTTCACTTGAGACGCAAGCATCTCTGAAATAAAAGAATTGCTGAGTCCAATTTATCCTATCTCCCAGAAAGTAAGCCACTTCTTTATCCTTTACCCTGTGACTAATGGAGACATATGTTGTGTGTGTTTGGGGGCAGGGGCACCAAACTTGAGATGCCTATGCCTGTCTGGTGCACCAGCATTGGAGACACAAAGGAGAGTTGCATAGTTCAAGCTTTACCATTGAGTGGCAAGAGACAATGGTGTCTGCCCCATTTCCAGTCTTCCACGGAAAAGAGGATGCAATGCAATTTCACAAAAGTGGGTTATTATAGCTCCTTGTTTTATATATGGCAGACACTACTCCTACTCAAACCCAGTTCCTATTCCTTCATATCCTCTGTCACTCACAGAACTACAGTTTTGTTCCAGGGGTGAGGAATGCCCAAGTTTAAAACAAAACACATGAATAAAGATGCAGAACAAAGTACTGCAATCACAGCCTCCCTGGCTATCAGGGATGATCAGAAGCCCAAGGGCTATAAACCATTAGACACAGAATCTGCTAGGGGTTTCTGGGAAAAGTTTGCTCACCAGATTCTTTGAATCTTCATGGCAGCCTGCCAAAATGGCCACAAGTTCTTCATAGCGCACTTTTGGAATTAACTTTACCACATCTCCCACCTAAAAGCAGGGGCTATTTCTCCTCCTCTTGCTTGGTCAGTGGCACAGCCACAAGCAAGATGTAAAGCAAATGTGATCTGGGGCTAAATCTTGTCTTCTTTTGCTGATGTCAGAAACATACAGCCTTCAGCCAACCTGCCAGGTGCCTGCAGATGCATGAGAGAGCAACAAAGGTCATGTGAGCTGAATCAAATCACTCAGCTGACAGAAGAGTTGTTGTTCTAAGCCACTAGATTCTAGAACTGGTTTCTTTTCCCAGCAAAAGCAGCGGATCTATGTTCCACCCACCTCGCCACCCACCCTGTCAATTTCCTCTTCCTATTTGGAATGCAGACAAGAGACTAAAGCTAGAGAAATAAATTTTTCATTGACCATGGGGAGATTGCAGACCAACCTGAAGAGCATGGCAAACTGGTGTCTCTGTCAAACTGATGGCTGTCTCCAGACATGACATTTTGTGAGAAAAATAAAACCCTATATTGTTAACCCACTTGTATCATCCTGCCATTAGTTGCATACATTAGAATCCACTACATGTAGATTAAGAACAGAATAGTATATTAGAATATATTAGCTTAGAGAACATTTAGAGATCCAGAAAAACTAGTCCATGATTCTACCTAGCCAAGAAAAGGTCAGCCAGACACAAATGAGCTAGGAGAAAAAGCCCCATGCAGGACTGATCTAGTGGAAATGTAAGTGTTGTTCCTTCCTGCTACCCTGAATGAACATGAGAATGTCCTTCATAGCCGAACTAAGAGAACAGAGGCTTTTCTCTGTATACTGTCCATGGGTATACTGTCCCATACTCAACTTCGGCTTGAGGATCTCATGCAGGAGCCCCTATTTGGTAGAAATATATATTTTATTCACTTCCTCTTTACAGCTGGTGAACTTGGCATTTCTGCTCTGGAATATGGGATGGCCTCACACACAACCCCCAACACCGGACAGAGCATTTCCACAGCAGTTTATTGGTCACCTAGATTCACAGTACAGCAGAAGAAGACACCACACACCATAAAGGGCTACACAACTGAACTCAAAGACAGACTGAACAAGCAGGTACTGTTGGAACAAGAAGCTGGCTCTTATCCTGGAGGGATCTGATTGGCTTATTTGAACAATTCTAGATGCTGGCTGGAATGGAAGCTCTCTACTCAGGGACAAGCAGGCCCAGTGTCTAGATCCAATGTTAAGGAGAGCTGCTGGGCTGCAGGACCTCATCTACTAGAGCAGAGTGGACAAGGAGCTTTCAATGAGGCCACCCGAAGCTCTGCCAATTCTACCAGATGTTAAGATAGCACATCATACTGAAACTTAATTCAGGACTTATACTATACCATATCTAAAGCAAGTGCCCTATCTGAAGAAGGGATTTGAAAAATCTAATCTTAGCTTCCCGCTCTGTAGCTCAAGAAGGCAAGCTAAAGGATTGGAATGGGTGTTGAGCGAGCACTATTCTGCTTCTTTTATTATTCAGTATCCATACATATCTCTCTGTCCTTAACTAAACTTTCAAATAAGAAAGGTTTCAAGAACCTTTTCTTACCTCATGTAATGTACCTAACCCGTATGCAAATGGAGCTGCTCTTCCTTGCTCTCCAAAAGTGAAAACTCAAAGTCGAATTGGTCAGTGCCTCCAGGACTGGGAGATATTTATACCTTCTGTAGTGCACTCATTGTCCTATCCAGACATCAAGTGACATGGAGACTGAAGAAAAGACAGGGGGAAGAGAAAAGGGTAGGACTAGAAAAGCACGCACATCAGGAAATAGGCACCTGTTGCCATCATTTTCTGCAATCAGTAAGGGAAAGCGAGAAGGTAAGACCCAGTTTTTGGGGCAGTGAGGCCAGGCAAATGTCAAAGGGATGTGCTTGGGTCCACAGAGTCCTGGGGCAGAGACCAAAGGATAGTTGAACAAATCATATGGGAACATGTTAAGCATCCACCCAGGGCTTATGGAAATATCAGGGGATGATTCTTTGAAGGGGTCTGTGTCACAAAACGTGAGAGCCAGAAAAATATATGTTAGAAAGAAGTACAAAGGTATAGTTATGTATCCTCCAAATTAATATCTAAATGGGAAGATATGCACAAAATACACATGGAAAAAGCATGAGAAGGATACACTCTATAAGAGAAATTGAGATTAGAAAGGAGAGAGGGATTGATTGGGGGTACACCCATCTGAGGAGCCAGTGGATCTTCAGTTTCCGGTGACCTGCACAGTGCCTCTGCTGTGTTTTCAGAGGAGAGAAGAGCTTCGAAGTCCTGGAGAGGTGATACAACTCCCTCCAAGTCACACAAGAATGAGTGATCCTTAATATAGTGTACCAAGATCAACTGCGATGGAGTAACTTCTGGAGATAATTCTTACTCTGGCTTTTCTCTTGGCCAAAGAAAAACACTATTGGCTAATCACAGTTAAGCCATCTAATTTTCTTGTTCCTTCAGCAGGCAAATTTTTTCACCCAGTCATGGTTCTCAGCTGAACTTTTCTGGTTAATGGGATAAGAGTAATTTGTTATAATCATAGCTTAAGTGTTGGGCAGTAGAAAGGATATCTGATTGAGACCCAAGAGACCGGAATTCTGCTCCTGGCTTTGCCAGTGACCACTAGAAGTTTGAGTAAGTACTTTTTCCCAGAGGACCTCCTCTGCTTCATCCACAAAAGGAGAGGGTTAGCCTAGAACTGTGGTTTTCCAGTTGTCCCTTGGGAACTCAAGATTACGTGTTAATTCCTGAAGAGCATGTAAAGGGGGAGACCAAGTGGGTGAAACTTCAAGTGCCCCATTCCAGCTCAGTTTACTATACTGGGGCTCCCAGGCTTGAAAAAAAATCAATCCATCCAAATCATTCAGAGAATTACCCCGACTCTAATAATCTGTGATTCCAAAGCATTTGGTTGATGGTGCTAAAGATAGCTCCATGCCCACATGCCTGAAATGAGTAAAATTTTGGATGGACTAAAAATAAAGAATGCTGGTTTGATTTCTGGAATTCTTCAGAACAACATAGAGAGTGGACTGAGAAAATGTTTTGTGAGTAAGAATTATGAGGCTTCCTTGCCAAGATATATTACATAAGGATGATTTGTCCTTAACAGCAGCAGCCCCAGTGTGAATACTGTTTCACTATGTATCCTTTTGCCTTAAGGACATACGCTGGAAGATTCTTATAGGCTCAGACCAGTTTCCAGCACAGAGATTGTCTGAACCTTCCAATGAAGTCAGTGGGAAATGTGAGAGTTCAGTGTTCCTTGTCTCTTCCTGTATAATCTTAGCCACATTAGGAATTTATTTAGTGATAGTATAAATAACTATTACTATGGCAACAAAGAAACTACATAGCAAAAGATTTGAAGATTTCTAAGCAAGTGGACATAACTACCTTTAGCCCATAACAGCTGTCAAATGGATTGATCCTGAAAGAGTTGTAAGAAAACAGTGCTGCCTCCCATCAAAAAAGAAAAATTGTTGCAAATACTTATAATTTTAGCTAACGAAATACATTAATGATGCTTGGGACACAGTTAAAGAATGATCTATAGGAATCAAGATCATTGAAATTTTTGTTTGCTTGCCTACAGATGAGCAAACTAGAAAGTACCTTTAGGACTATCTTCAAGCTAAGGGAGATGGATTGAGAATTAGATCCTTCATGGTCGTTTCATATATCCTAAATGAACAAGAAGAAAATTGACTTGTATTTATGAGAAAAGGTCTTAATTTGTTAGCAGAAGTGAAGGACACTTTTTTGTTAATAAAACACGAGCATAGCCAAAATGAAATCACTCTCCCCTCTCTTGTTATCTGTCATAGACAAGTGCCCATTTCAAGGCAGTGTCAGAGAAGTGGGTATTTATTGTCTTGATGAGTGTGTATGGGGAACGCATAGAAAGGGGAATTGGTAGAATCATTATCGAAATGTTACATCCCTGAAAGGTTGTGTGCTAATTTTTAAAGTTTCCTTTTCTCAGCTGGGGTATGAGAAAGTTTTGGAGGCAGATTTCCATTTTGTAGGTGAAAGAGCAGAAAAACAGGGACATAAAGCATTGAGGAGCATTAATCCTAGCTACCTGGGAGGGACAAGAGCAGGACAAGGTCTTTCCTCCTGGCCAGCCTTGTGGCCTGGCTCTGCAGGGTGAGAGGCCCACCAGCAGGGGCCAGCTTCCCAAGGAAGTTGACCTTGACAAAGACCTCAAAAGAGATGGAGTAGGGGTAGCTGGTGAAGAATGGCTGGCTTAAGACTGTCTAGAAAGGGGACTGTTGTTACCCTGGAGAATTAGCCAGTCAGGGAACTGCCACATTTCTGTCTAGCCTTATGGTTTTCTAGGCTACACTGAGTGAAGAGGCACCTTCTTGGGGACACATATAAAATATATGACATAGTTAATGTATTTAAGTAACAAAATTTATTTTTTAATATTTTATTATAGCATCAAAAAAGAGAGCACTATAAACTAAAACCAGTGGAACAGTTGACCTTATTTTTGTGAAACTAATGTATCAATGTCTGCTTGAGGTTGTGAAGTTTAGTGAGTTCTCAAGTTGTATGTCAGAAAATTTTGATCCAATTTACTCTTTTTTGATGCTTCGCCTTTGAAAATCATTTTCACAAATACCACACTGCACTGGGCCCTCCACTGCACAGTGTTAGGTTGTCACCTAGGCAAGCTGCCCTGGAACCGCACAGAACTGAGTCATGAAAACTACCACTAAAAATGGATAATAATGTGATAAGTCTATGATCTTGTGGAGCTCACTGCTAGCTGTCCAGGCCTCAGGTGGCCTGAGGGGTGTGGTTCAACACACCCATGTGACCAGGTCCACAGACTCCCTCAAAACTTACTTCATATGGGTAGATTTATTTTTTTAACAAAGACATATTTTTTTAAAGGCCACATGACCCACTTATTTATTTCTAAAAAGAATTACCCCTCCCCCCATGACTGGGCTGCTTGTATCCATGTAGGACTGGTGAGGTGTGCACTGGAAGATGGAAGTTGACGGGGAGTACTGAGGTCCCAGAGTGGGAAGAGGACTCAGACTTGACCGTATTGCAAGTCAAGACGAGCCCCAGGTGAAGGTTTGCAGCTCCCGCCCTTGATGGGGTCCTCACGTCTTATTTCTTCATGAGCTCCAACCAGTGAAGCTGACAGCAGCCCTGGGAACATACTCGAATTCCATTCCCCAGGTCAAGCTTTCTGATTTCTGACTGTTATTTGATTGCCAAGGAATCAGACCCAGCTTGGAGAAATACTTCATAGGAAAATCTGTGAAATATGCCTACAGTCTAGCCTGTGTCTCTGGTGATGATATCCCGCAGCGTCCCGCAGTTCACCAGTATCCCTCAGCACCGCAATCCCTTCTCCCTCTGATAGCGCTGAATGTGCTATACAGTTCTGTCCTGTGAATTAGATATGCTAATGCTGGCCATACTACTCTTCTTGAATTGTCCATTCTTCCTTTACTGTTAGTCTGATTCCTAAACATTCCAGCATATTGAGAGATATTGGTGCTGCTCTCTTTCCTGTTCCCCCATTGGGGATTGACACAGGGCCTTGCTTATGTTAGGCAATCACTCTAGGCAATCACTCTACATTGAACTATGCTTCCCATCACTGTTTTGAGGAGCTGATAGCAATGTAATTGAGCACTTGGGACCGCAAGTATGAGAGAAATCGCAGCAGCAGATAGGCCCCAAAGAATCTGGGATCTTATAATCCACCAGATCAAGTCTTGGAGACAAACAAGAACAAATGATTCTATATTCCCTGGCATTTGATTTTCTTGGCATTTTGATTATTTTATTTAAACACCTTCCCCATTCTTGCATGGGGGATTAAACTCAAGGCCTTCACACTGGGCTATATCCCCAGCCCTTTTTATTTATTATTTTGAGATAAGGTTTCATGAAGTCATTCAGTTACCCAGGTTGGTCTTGAACTTGTGATCCTTTTGTCCCAGCCTCCTAGGGTCCTGGGATTATAGGTTTGCTTTACTAAGCCCAGCGTTAGTGTTCTTTCTGGGCAATTTCTGTATTTGCTTTGAACACAGGAAGTGCCTTAATATTAGAGAGCTGCACACCCTACCTGCACCCCTATCTTCCTTACAACGGGAAAATTTCTAGCCAGGGTCTTAAGGACCCGGGAAGGGGGCATTTATGCCTTTCTCACTCATGGCCCACTTGGATTGACCTTGCTTTGACCTTGTCATGACTTCTAACCTCACTGTCCCACCTGCACAATGGAGTCTAAAACATGACTGTCTCTAAATCTTCCCCAGCTCTAGGTTCTCAAAAGGGTTCCCTCAGGATAATGCATCCAGAATTATTGGCATTGGAGTTGGCAATTCTGTTCTTTCTCTTTACCCTGTAGCTGGCAGGTCATTCTCTAGTTATTTGAAACTGAATAAAAAGGAGTTCCCCATGGATTTCATTTCAGTTGCTCTCTATGTTTGTGTGGGTTCTTCTTTTAAAATGCACTTAGGAAGGGATCAGCTTCTGTAATTGTTCCCCAGGTACAAGTGTCCTTTTCGTTCTTGGGAGCTTGGCAACCCACATAAAGTATTCTAATTAAAAATGTACATTTTTAGAAAAAACTTGAAGTGACACCTTCATACAGTGGAAGAAAGGATCTCTGTTAAACTCCCCACAGACATGAGAATAAACCTCCCCATCAGAAAGAGGTTTTCTAGCTTACCAATCCTCCCTTCAGACTTCAGGATCTACCCTAAGCATTGGAGCTTCAGACTCAGCCCCGTCAGCAACAAGCACTGGCCTCTACCTACCACTGTTGGGATGTTTCATATGGGCCTCGATTCCGTAAACACAGCCTACTGTGTGTCTGGTCCAGTGCTCAAAGTCATTGAGGGCACAAAAGTAGCATACTGTAGACCGAATGAGCCAGAAGTCTGCACCCAGGTTCTAGAGTGTGCTAGCTCCATGACCTCTTCAAATGCCAGTATCTTCATCTGCAAAACAGATGGTGCCTGCTGCAGGGGCTTCCAGACCTACAATGAGGTAGCATATGCAAGGTACCTGTATAACGTCTGACCCTAGTAAGCTCCATCTAGACGATTGCTTCTACAATGATCAAAAAATGAATATGACAGATTTCTTTATTCTATAGGCATTCATTAAAAGGCCTGTTCCAGACACCACACCAGGACCCTGACATACACTGGTAAACAAAGCAGGCATATGAGCTGTTCTCATGGAACTCACCATTTTGTAGGAGACACAGTCTGCATAAAACAAACACCCTATAAATACATAACGATAAGCTGTGGCCCGTGCTACGACGGAAAGGCACTGGTGCTTGAAAGTTCTGGGAAGCTGATGTAGGCAGAAGCATGTGGGCTTGCAGAACAGGAAATATTCTTGCAGAGGAGGCACTGAGAGCTGCTGCTACAGGAGAAAGGAATCTAGGAGAAAGAAATATTTACCACAGGAAGCTCAGTTTTCCTCCACTGACTCAAAAAATTTTAAAGTTGGAGCATTTATCAAATATTATCCCTCCAAATCTTTTACTTTATAGATGGGTAAATTGAGGCACAAAGTGAGTTACCTCTAGTTGTATTGCTAGTTAATGAGACAGCAAACTTCAGAATACTAGAGTTGTTTTTCTATTACTGTAACTTATTTCTTTTTAAATATGTCAAAATATTCAGTGTATTTTTCTTAAAGGATATTAAAACACAAAATCAAGACATCTTCCACCTTGAAATTTCTGAGGAAAAGGAAGTTTAGGTCAAAGATCCTATGAGAATTCTACAGATGTAAGCTATTTAAACTTTCCCCAGTAAATACTTTTGCATTTGAGTGCTCCTCCTTTGGCGTTAGGGTGAGGTTACAATCATATTCTCATCAAATTGTGAGCGACATCCATGGCCTAGAGCCTGGGGCTGGCTGTGTGAGTTACAGACCCTGCCCGCTGGACCGGAGCCCACAGTGCACAGGGCACAAGGCCACTCTGCCAACTCCCTGAAGCTGCTCCCCACCCAGGAGGGGGAGCTTCTACTTTCACTGACATGACACTCAGATGTGACACAGAAGGGTGTAAGATTCTAGCCCACTCACAGGGAGGCAGTCATCCCAGATGGAAACATCCCAGGCTTGGGTGAATCTAGGTTTGACTTCCTGCTCAGAATTAATTAGTAACTTTGAACAAGTTACTTAATCTCTGAGAACCTCAGTTTCCATACATATAGAGTAAGAACTTGAATCTAACTTTCAGGGTTATTGTGAACCAATGAAGTAAATACCTAAGATGGTGTGTGGCACATGGTACTAATAAATGTACCTTCCCTTATTTATGTTATAAACATGAGGTTACCATGTTCTAAGAGCATTCCAAATGCTAACTCTTATCTGCCCATCTTCCCAGTGAGGAAGACTGTACTGACAGAGTTTTGCAAGGCAATGGGCTGTATCAGGAGATCTTTGGGCATAGGAAGACATTATATTGGTTAAAAACTATCCACTCTGTCTCCCAAGCAAGAAACTTTGCATTCCTTAGATTCCTCACTAGTAGTCATTGTCCCAGTTGCAATGAATCATAGTATTGATAATTCATGAGTGTTTACTCACTAGCATCACCCGTTATACTGTGTCGATCCATTTCCTTTGCAGCAGATATACACGTGGACCCATGTCCACCACACTAACTTGTCTGCTCATGGAAAGCCACATTTCTTGGCTTCTCTGTTGCCTTCCCCAAGAGTTTC
The DNA here is from genome assembly GCA_004027595.1 of Dinomys branickii. NCBI lineage: Eukaryota > Metazoa > Chordata > Mammalia > Rodentia > Dinomyidae > Dinomys > Dinomys branickii. The sequence continues at coordinate 90,187 of PVLD010006324.1, forward strand.
CCTGGCAACAGTCTTTTAAGCTGCATCTCAATCCTTACTTCCTCTTGGCCCGTGAGACATTTCCTGACCTAGTGGATAGTGCAGACAGCATTTACCCATGAGATGGCTGTGAGAGTTTTGGATACTCAGGAGCCATAACTGATTTACCCAGTCACTCTACAAATGGTCCTTGAGTGACAAATATATTTTGGGGATACACTGGGTAAGACACAGGGCTTGATAATAAAGAGCTTAAGTTCCCCTTTATAAATGAGACACTTAGATACTTTTGAGATTCATAGGGACATTGAAGCCCATTCATGAATACCAGGTTACAGGTACAAATAATTAATTTCTTGATTCTATATTACAGCCGCTCCAATTGAGATTCTTTAAACATGGGAATTTCTAATATGCAACAAAGGTTTTAGGTATTCTGGTTGAAAGCAGTGCAAGGGAACCAGCTGGGGAAGAAGAAAATGGAGAGGAACTGTATGTATGGTCTGCAAATTCCCTGCTCCTTCTGCTCCCACACCCACCCATGATGAAGGGGACAAGAGAAGTCCTGTGTGTGGAGCTCATCCGGCTTCACAGGGACAGCCTGCCGCACATCCTTCTCTGACTGTCTCACAGCTCTGTTCCCAAAGCCTGGGGTCCTGCCTCGGGGCGGTTTTGCTCCTCACCATTACACCAGTTTTCCTGTGCTCAGTGTCTTCCCACCAGCCCTGTCTGTCCCTTGTCTCATCCACCTTCATCCACATCTTGGACATCAGCCTAAGGCCTCCATGGCCTGGCCTGAGCACTTTCCTAGGGTCTTCATCTCCTTATTTTCCAGCTGCAGAGCAGAGGCTATTCCTCCCCCCAGTTGGCCATTGCCAAGCCTGCAGAATCCTGAGTGTTTGGGTGTTAAGTTTCCCCACATGGCCCCATCTGTGCATTGCTACCTGAAATGTCCCTCTCTGTCACAACAACCATGACATGTCCTACCTCCTCCCATCCATCTAGGACCTTTGGAGGTCAACAGGAGGTGCACCATGGGAGCAGGACTGGGGGAGAGAGGGAAGTGCCTTAGCATGAAACCCGAAAGGCACTCATCGTGTCAAAGCTTGCCCTAGGTATCCCCCATGTCCCAGCTATGCACCTGTCCTGGTGCAGAGACATTCTAGACCTTGAGAACAGCCCAGGCTAGAGAGTTTTATACATTTCTGTTTTTAATTTTAGTGGAGACCACATAATGATGTATAAGAAATCCTATTGCTGAGGGTAAAAATTCATGGGGAAGAGGAAAGTATTTTACATAAAGTTTCATAGCCTGTGATTAATCCCCTCATGAAAAATATCCATTTTAACACTGACATGAGTAATCATACCTTTTCTTTCCATCTTCATAGAGCACTTCCTGCTGTAATAATTCAGGCCTAATACCTCACTCAAGGAAGCAGAAGTGTCCACATGCTGTTCCTGTCCTTGGCTTTAGCGCATTTGTTTCTTCATAAACCCTGTCGGTTTCCACCACCGCACTGCCAGACATCAGTGATTCATGATGGACATTGACCAGGAGTTTAAAACAGGACATTGCCAAGAAGAACACCCATACCAAGGAGATTTCTCAGGTTGGTGATAACTCAGGGACCAGCTACTGAGGGTTCCTGAGCTGGGAGGACCCTGCCCTAAGATTTTCAGGGCCATTGTCTACGGAAATCAAGGTGGAATAAAAGAAATCCTCCCGAACCAAAGGTCAGAGCTTTGGGGTCCTAATCCCAGTTCTTTTAATTTCACTAAACTGCTTGACTTCTTGGGGCTTTTATTTTTTCCTCTGTACAAAGGCAGGACTAGCTGAGGGCTACATCAATAAAGACTAATTCAGTTTGAAAAATGGTGCCGCAGGATTTTTTCCTGTCTTTGTCTCCTTAAAGACTTTGACAATAGCAGTGGGAGTCCAGGCTCACGAACTGCTGTCCCAAGATGCATGAGGAATGTGGAAAGTCTCTGCTGTGCTTTAGTCACTTGACCTGCACTCAGATGCCCCACTTCCTCCCTCAGGGCATCTCTCCACACAGGACCCTGAAAGGCTGCCAACTCACTCCTCCCTAGAGGAGGCCTCCTCAGCAGCCCACTGGCACCATCTCCTTCCTGCTCTGGTTTGTGACTCATTGCTGCAGTGCTATGTGCGGCAGCCCCAGACAAGAACACATCTTGCAAATGGCTTCTCTTGGGGCTGCTTGTCTGGTCTGCTCCTTTGGGATACTAGGACTGAGATGGCAAGTGAAACTGAATGGCTTACAGATCAGACAGCATTTCTTTGCACCTGGAAGAATGCTTTATCTCAGTATATATAATCTCAAATACATATATATATCATATGTATTCCCCTATATATAACATGATCAAAATATGTTTAAATTTATTAACTAAAACACAGATTGACATTAATGCTCCTAAAAATACTCCTCCTCACTTTGAACATGCTTCTCCCCTCGTTCTTGCCACTGTCTGAAGTGGTTCTGGAAGTCCTTCTTCATGAGTGAGTGTCCTTACAAGGTAGGATCAAAAGCACAGTGAATGGGGCTGCCACATGCCATCGAATGGAAAGGCAGGCTCTTAGAAACTTTATGGGGGGTCCTGAGCCATGTTTTTCAGGATATTTAACCTCACTTGACTTCTTGCTCTTCCCCAAAGTCAAAATGACCACAAAAAGTAAATATTTCCAGAACTTCAAGCCAGCCATGACAGCCCAGTTAAGGACACTCAGGAAAGAGGACTCCAGAGCTGCTTCAGAAAGTGGCAAGAAGGATGGGTAAGTGTTTGAAGAGAGGGGGAGGATTCAGAAGGGGGTGTCTTTCACTGTAACAACTTTTTAAAAAAATTTAAACATTCACTGTCATTTTCATTCATACCTCAGCTATTTCACAACAAGAAACCATGCATAATATTTGCAGTATTGCTTCAATTCTAGCAGTGTCATTGATTCATTCATATCTGAGCATCTAACTATCACTGACATTCTGAACATTTGTTCTAAAGAACATATAAACAATGAATTCTTACACTTCTCTGGACTTGATTTTGCTAACTACTCTTGGGAAGACTATGTAGAATAATCCTGAATGGGCAAATAGGTCTCATCTGTCAATGCAGGTTATAGTGGCTTCCTTGTGGCTATGTTGAAAAGGATTATAACACAGTGACTTGGCAGGAAGACGTGACTAATGGATGACAGTGTCTGCTTTGGATAGGGAGGGGGCTGGGCAGCATGTGTACCACTTAAATGTCACCTCTGGATGACATTTATCCAGTCACAGCATACTTCATCTTCCTACTTGAAATCAGAAGACAATGGCTGAGGCTCAGCCAACACGTGCTGTCTCTGATAGAGGATTTCACACAAAGTCTGATCATTTTAGTGGTAAACACTAAATTAGATACTATATTGCTATGGTCTTAATGCAGGGGCCTTGTTCCATAAGAATATATGTGGTGAATTAGTTGAGAATAAAATCATTTTTGTGGGGGAGCAAAAAGATTTAACTGGAACTTTCTGACAATGACAAGAAAGGAAATAGGGAAGGAAATAGAGACCCCCACCCCCCAACAATTTGTTGCAGAATTACAGATGCAAATAGCTGCATGTATGGAGGTACAGACCATCTCTTATGCGGTCCTAATGCTAACCTTCATTTACTGTCTACTACAAAAGTGGGAAACTCTCTTGGTCAGACAGGGCTGCAATAAATTTGCCCAATTTTGTATATGTGTGCTATGGTTTGAATGTGTACCCCAAATTTTGTGTGTTGGAAACTTAATTCCCAAATTCATGTCATTGGTATTTCAAGGGAGAATCTTTTTGTTTGTTTGTTTGTTTTTCTGTTTTCTTAGACAAGGTCTTCCTATGTAGTCCAGGTTGGCGTTGTACTCACTATGTAGCAGAGGCTGGCCTCAAACTCATGGTAACTGGGTCCTGAGGTCAGAACTATGCACCATCACACATGGCAAGAGGTGGAACCTTTGAGAGGTGGCTGGCTCAGCCCTTTGTGAAAGGATTAATGTGTTACCAAGGGAATGGCTTTGTGGTACCAGCAAGCTGTCTCAGGCTCACTTGCAATGTTCCTCCATGTAATGCTCTCCACCATGTCATGACCCCATAAGGAAGTCCTCATCAGATACCAAACAGGCACCAGTGTCATGCTTTTTCACTTCCCAGTGCAAAACTATGAACAGTTAAACAGAACTATGAACAATTAAACCTCTGTTCTTTACAAATTACCCACTATGCAGCATTTTGTTGTAGCAACAGAAGCCAGATTAAGACAATGTTCTATTGAGATATTTTTATCCTGATTTACCAGTGCTCTCCATCTTGGCCTCCCAGCACTTCTTCCCATATCTTTTCCTACTAGAATGGGCTCTTCCTTTTGTAAGGATCTACCGCATATCGGATGCTGAAAACTTTCTCTGTGTGCTCTTGCTTTTGACTTTGAAGAAAAAGCACCATCAATAACACTCCCATGACTCTAAGATTCTGCCTTTCTAATTGCTATTGCTTGGAATTTAAAGAAGATTCTGCTGCTGGTGATACAAAAAATCTCATCTCTGTTTCTCCTATCTCACCCACCATAAATCTTGGGAATCCATCCGTTTCTGACATTATGTTGCTTCTTGTCTCTCTGCTCTGATCACTGTATGACCTGGCTTATCCTGTGGCTCTTGGAGAGATTTCACTAGATGAGAGGGGACATAATTCAACAGGAACAAGAGACGAGTATACGTTCAGGAGTAAAACTCAAATGCTCAGCTCTCTGCCACAACAATAATATGGTCAATTGTTTGAGGATAGGGAGAATGAGAATCATCAAAATTATCAAGATGCCATTTCTGTGGGTAAGATTAGGTGTTCTTCCAGGACTCCTGAGCTGGAACCCTAAGTGTAGGTGACAGGTTGCTCTGTGTAGGAGGACATTTCCAGTTTTGAGCTGTGTTCACTGGGTTGTGCCAAGATGCAAGGAACAAATATATGCTTACAAGGGGAAGTAAAGAGAGAACAAAAATCAATTTCAGTAAACCTCCTGGGAAAACAGGTGTTCATTTACTATGCAGTGCATTTCTAACTACTTGGAACTCCGCCACCCACTTGAGAGATTACTGTCCACTCATGCTAGCAAGCCAGAACTGCACTAGTCCCTGCTTCTGTAGGTGACAAAAGAGTCACATACTCCAGTGTGGTACCTTTTACCAGGCTTTGTTCTCTTATGGCTATTCTTCTTTCACTTTCTCATCTCATGGTGATTTCTTGGTAATGTATTTTTGGTATACCTTGAATGTGTCCCCCCAAAGTTGATATGCTGGAAGTTAATCCACAAATTTATGTGGTGATATTTAAAGGTGAGGTATTTGCGAGGTGATTAGGCTAGATGAGGTCATGAGGATGGGACCTCCCATGATGGTATTAGTGGCTTTACAAGAGTAGAATCAGAAACTTGATCTAGTGTGGTTGGCTGGTCCTATCATGTGGTACCCTGTCCATGTTATGAGATAAAAAGGAGCCCTTTCAAGTTGCTGGGGAGATGCTGGTGCCATGTTCTCAGACTTCCTAGCCTCTTGATCTATGAGCTAAATAAACCTTTACTGTTTAGAAATTACCTAGTCTGTGGCATTCAGTGACAGCAACAGAAAACAGACTTAAAATCGCCTCTTTTGTACTTCATCACATCACTGGGTGGGAGTCACACAAAGCCCAGCAGCCAAAACTTACTTTTTGGATGCACTTTGGTAAAAACACTATATAGACTTGGAGAAGTACTTTCTACCCTTAACCCTGCCTAAGATGATTCCTCTGTACTATTTTCTGTCTAGCCTCATCCTTGTCATTGCTTCTGCTCAGGTTTATTGAATATAATTTTCCTTTAAGTTTGGAATAGTCAGTTCCATTTCCTATATAACTGATCAGAGATGAAATGAAAGGAACATTATTTGTTAATTCTACCACTGAACTCTATTCTGAGTGCATTAGGGGTTACAGCGTATAAAGTTCAGACTTGTTTCCATGTTTATCTACACTCATCCCTCCATGAACCAGGAAGGCAAATGACTTTCATCTGTGAAATAACAAGGAAAGCTGTTTTTGGAGTGTTTGTAGGTGTGTAACACAAAGCCTGCACTTTTCAGGTGCTGTACAACACATGTTTCTCTGGACAAAGGGATGGGTGCTTAATCATGCTGTTAAGCACATGGGTCTATAGGATTTCAAGCAAGGCGTGGTGACAGAGGCTGGAGAAGTCAGGAAGCACTCCAGCGGAGAGCAGGACAGGAACGTGCTGGACACTGTGCTCAGCTCTACCTGAGATGAGCCAACAAAGCAGGAATAGCAAACTGAATAGGAGCCACTCAGTTCATTTTGATGAAAGCCGCTTCTTTGACTCAGCTATTATGTTGATGGCTGCTGGTGTCATTATGGCTAAATTTACTCTAAATAGAAATCTATAACTATCTCAATGAGCACTAAAGAAAGGCTTAGTCATCCTGGCTACCAAATGTCGTCACACACACTAAGTGCACCTATGTGTCCGGAAAAGTCCTCATTGGTCTCTTAGATGCACAGACTCTCATGAACTCTCATTATGTAGGTTTTTGGATTAGAAAATAGTGATGCAGAGGAATATATCTGATTTTAGCATAGCAGGAAAACTTACTCTGTATAGCTCTCTACTCTGAATCTTTGCTCTTGCGCATCATAGAGTTCTTTGGAGGTGAAGTGACCATTTACTTGCTCCTTTGACAATGATATAACATTAAGGCAATAGTCATAAAGCAGAGAGAGGAGGAAGTTGGAGTCTAATCACTTCTGTAATTATAACTGTGGTAAGTGCTTCCAAGGAACAGGATGACGTGCTAAGGAGAGCACAATGGGCTCTCTGGGCCAGTATGGAGCACAAAGAATGTTTTCTAAGAACCTGATATTTAGGAAAAGACAGAGCCAGGCGAAAAGTTGGATGAGATGCTCTCCTGTTATGTAAAAAGATGGATCTGAGAAAAGATCCACTTTTCCTCTGCTTTGATGCGCATCTTTTGTTGAGTGAGAACTCTCTACGATAATCTCCTTTGGCTGTTTTTTACTCTAAATGGTTTTCTAAGCAGATGCTATGGTGACCATAGCAACGGCTCTAGATCTGAGGGGTACAAACATCAGCACCATAACTTTTACTCTGAGCTGCAACCAGAGATGGGACCCTGGGTATCACAGTGCTCTCTCTGACTCCTTTGCTTTGTCTCTTAAAGTTAGACTGAGTAGACACACATTCCCATACACGCATTCAAACACCCATATATGCATTGAGACAGAGCAGTTAGAAAAACAAATGCCCCTTATCTGCAGGAGATATGTTCCCAGAATGACAGTGGGTGCTTGAAAAAGCAGGTCATACCAAATCTTACATATCTTGTGCTTTTTTTCCATAGATGCAGACCTCTAATAACATTTAATTTATAAATTAGGTACATTAAGAAAATAATAATAAAATAGAATAATTGTAATATACTATAATAAAAGTTATATGAATATAGTCTTTCGAAACATCTTATTGTACTATGCTCAAGCTTCTTCTAGTGATATAAAATGACACTTGAAGGAAGCATTTTATAGCTTCATTTTGGCATACTTGAATTGCCAGCATTACTACACTTGCATTTGGAAGCCTTTATTAAACACATAGATACCATGATAGTTGATCTGATAATTTACCTACTAAGTGATGAATGTGTGAGTAGCATATACAGCATGGATACACTGAACCAAAGAATGACTCATGTCCCAAGAAGTATGAGAGTTCATCTCAATTCTCAGAATGGTGTTATTCAAAACTTACAAGTTTTTTATTTCTGGAATTTTTAATTTAATATTTCAGACTATGGTTGACCACAGGTAACTGAAAACATGGGAAACAAAACGTGGTTAAGGGGAAGCCACTGCATTCAAATGCATATTACAGTTATTTATTAAATGTTTCTGTGCATAAAGTTCTGACTATGACTGAATTTTCCACGTGCTAAGAAGTCTCATAGCAAACCCAACTTTTTGCCCCTTGAGCATCCTGCAGTTACCTTGTCTTTCTCTTCCAAGAAGTTCCAGATCAATCTTCCCAACCCCACCCTGACACCTTTACTTCTCAGCATCCAGACACAGAGACCACTGGTTCTTATACTTCATTCTGTACCACATGCTGGTGCTGCTGGAGTCAACACTGATGCTATTTCTATTTTATCAAAGCTGAGGCCTGACCATGAAGTGAGAAGCTTCAACAATAGCAATACTAAATATGAACTTTACAAGAATTGAAAGAAGCCAAGATGTCTGAAATGTGTTTATGGCCGATTTCCTGAAAACAAAAGGAAGAGCATTGTTTCCTAAACGGTTCTGATCCAGCTTTACCAGCCCCACTCAGGTGTTGCTGCTGTTGCTGACACAGCTGAGAGTGGGACAGGGAAGTGGTGGGTGGAAGTCATGGGGATTTTGTTGCAGGCTTCCAATATTCATGGCTATAAAAGTCATATGACCACATGGTTCTTTCTCCTTGAGCAATAAGATGCTGATAAAAAAGTAAATTGTGAAGGTAAAGCTGGTAAACAGAGAATGGCCATCTGTATTGGGAACATGCTTAGGTGGCCCTTTTTCCAGCAAGGGACCATGTGGCACTATTTTATGATGATATATTGCCTCATCTATCACAGTGCCCAGGATCAGCAGGAAAAGAATTTCATGGATGCTATATAGGGGAGACAGAGACCAGCCCTAGGAATGAGATTTGTCTTTGCCGTCTGGGATTTTCAGCAAAATATTAATATTTTCTAGGTCTCCCACTTTTACCTCTCTAAAATGCGAACACTGATTTCCAACTCCTACAGAAATGAAGTTCTTTGTGACCCAGACATTGGCACTGCATTCTTTTAAAAATCATCTTTATTTATTTCTATTCTAAAATTTATTCTAAAATTAAGTAATGCTTCATTCACAAAGCACAATACAAGTCCTGAGCTTCATTCTTGTAGCTACATATTTAAAGAGCTTTGGTTGGCAGAGAAAGGGGGACTGGGAGAAAATGTGATTGACTGGTGCGAACATTTCAGCCTAGCTGGAAGTAGAACATATTTCACTCTAGTAGACAGCATAAGATGACCCCACTCCCAGTATATCCACATCCTGATACTAACAACAACAAAGACATGTCTGAGAGGCCAGATAAAGGACTGGCCTCTAGAAAGCAACCACACAGTGTGGGCCAGGGTCTCTAGAAGGATGTCTTTTTGGAAAAAAAATAAAATTCATAGTGGGTATGTTTGAATGCCTCAAAAGATTTTTACTTCAGACAGAATTTTGGGATGCCATTATGATAACTGAGCAAGAAAAGAACAGGAACAGTTATTAACTCTGGGATCACTAAAAACATCTTAAAAACAAACATAATTGTAATATAGTAAATGGATCATGTGTTAATATAGTCAAAGTAATACAATCCCTAGATACTGATGTAGCCACAATTCACTGAATCATTTTGAGAAAGTGGGAGTGCGTGTGTGTATGTGTGTGTGTGTGTGTGTGTGTGTGTGTGTGTGCATGTGTGTATGTGTGCATGGGGGCAATACACAGGTATGTAAGAAAGTGAAATTTTCAATTTCTATAGTATGTAGTTCACAGATATTGTCTGTCTGAGTTCATTTGGGTTACTATAATAAAATATAGACTGGGTAACCTATGCCCAGCAGAAATTTATTTTTCACAGTTCTAAAAGTTGAGGAGTCCAAGACCTGGCACCAGCAGAATGCATATCTGATGTGGGCCTGCTTTCTTTTCCCTAGATGATTGTAGAAAGATGAAGCATCTCTCTGGGAGCCTTTAAAATGATAACTCTAATCCAGTGCAGGTGGCTTCTTTCACATTTTCCACCCAAGCTTTTCGTTTTTATCCTATGGGAGCTAAGTCTCTCAGGAACCCCCTTGCCTCTCTAGTTACACTGAACCTACAGTCCCTGGAGGGGTCCCTAACTTTGACCTCTATACCTTGAGTGGTGAGCTCCTCAGGACATGAATTTGCTTATCTTGACTCTTCATGACTGTGGCACTGTTGTGGTTTGTGTCTGGGTGTCCTCCCAGACCCTCATCAGTCATGGGGTGGACTTGTAGAGTTTATGAGTGATTCATGGCCCAGTGCTGGGATTATGGGCGTGAGTGCCGCACCCACCCTGGGGCGGGTAGTTTGCGTACAGCGTAAGGGAGGGAAAGCGGCTGCTCGCCATCACTCCTCACGTTCGCTTTTGCTGTTTTTGTTATCTTCCACCGCCATGAATGGCCGCCCTCCGCCATGTGCCACCTAGTTGAGTATGGACTAAAACTTCCACAGAGTGTGAGTTAAATCAACCTTTCCGTCCTTAATTCTGGGTGTCAGGTATTTTGTTTCAGCAATGAGAGAAAAGTAACCAAGACAAGCACATATCCAACAAATGATTATTAAGAGAGTAGTGGATGGCTTGTGAATTTCCCCTTCTCTCTGTCAGGCCTAGGCATGTTGGGTATGGCACTTACAGCACTGGGGGAGGGATGGAGGAGACCTTAGCTTTGTCACCTTACCCCCCCTCAATTCTTTACTTGTCCACAGATAGAGTTATTAGAGCTTGAGCAACCTCTGAGAGTTGGAGGAAGAGAGGGCAGTAAGACCTTTATATTCACTGCTTCAAATTCTCTTCTAGGGGGCATGGTCCTTCATTTAAATGCTTTCACACTTTTATTTTCTTGGGTACCTAAGGAGACAGAGATGCTAGAGAGAAACCAGTGGCTGTCCCACCTCTGGCACCAGGTGTTTGTAGATCCCCCACCATCATTTCAGCCAGAGGCTGGGGGAGGGGGTTTAACAATGAGGTGTGGAAGGCGAATCAAGTGCTGGAGTGAGCACAGAGAGAGCAGATCTTGGCTCAGGTGCAGGCTTAGCGCTACCCACACCAAGAAGGGAACCCTCCCTGTGCCCTTGCGCCTTTAGTCCACAGGAGATTAACAAGGTTCCTTATGACTCACTCTGTGAGTCAGACAGGGGAAGAAAAACAAGCACGTCAAAGTCTAACTTTCAGATGTGTAAAGATTTAGCAGTCAGGTCTATGACCAAAATTGTTGATTTGAAGCACTGGAGAAAATACTGTAATGTTCTCTTTCCTTCTGTTGTCTAAGAGCCTTTTGTGGGCTCAATTGGGAGGAAAGAGACCCCTGAGGACCCCCACCTGCTCAGGGACAAGGTGACTCACTAAGGCCTGGAGCTAAAGTTGGAGGCACAGCCTTCTGCTTCTCTGTGATCCTCACAGCTCCCATTTCCTTCAGGCAAGACTGGTCGCTGACCACTTCCAGGTGTAACTTGCAGTTTTAGATTCCAATCTATTTATTGATCTTGGCTGCTTGGTGGAATCATGTGATGGGGAGGGTGTTAAGACACGGTAATCCTTGGTCCTAGCCTCAGACCATGAGTATCTAGATTTGCAGGAGCTCTCCAAGTCATTTTAAAGTACAGCCAAAGTTGAATAAAGTCTCCATAGAAATTTGTATTGGTCTTTTATCTCTAATTGTATTA
>PVLD010006325.1:0-101719 GCA_004027595.1 Dinomys branickii
TAATTTACTAGATGAAATATAAACCTTAGTTTAATATACTTTTCTTCATAAAATAGTTATTTCTTCAATAATATTTCTTAACTGTACTTTTAGGGGTAGAAATGATAGTGAAAAATATTGCTATTTTTATTTTTTATTTTTGTGCTTAATCTATGTGTTTATGATCAATGATACTTAGATATCATTTCAAGCCTATATTTCAAGCAGAACCTATTCATTTGAATATAAATGAAAATCCAGAAAGATGTAATAGTTGATTTATTATCCTGGTGGAACAGGATATATTAATCATAAGAGATCAATTTAAATATAGAATGGAACATAATTATTCTTCAAGCATTACTTTGGCCATCTGTTAATATATAACCTGGGTGCATTTTCAAATATAAGAAGGCAAAGTGGAGATCTTCACGATACAAGACACATGCTAACGTACCATTAACACATGCTCTTGAGTCTTGAAATGTCTTACAAGATTATGTTTTAAAACTATTAATACCGTACCATATGTCCTCCTCTGCTAGAACAACCAACTTTGCAAATGAATCAGAAACAAATAAAACATATTAGCAGAATATTTTATAAGTACCAACTCCATTTTTATTACTTTTCTAGTAATGCTATTTAGTAATAAAGAAATTTCTCACATTTTGCAGTTAAACATGTTGCATTGCTTCCCCAAAAGAAATTCATACCATATATCACTAATGGAAGACATTGAAACCAATCATACTATTTCATGTCTTGTTTTTCTTTTGTTTAACAGGTTCCTTTACCTACCACCTTCTGTTTCTCTTATCTCTTCCAGCCCAGGGTTTATAACCGACCAATGAATTATTAAATTAAGATGGAAGTGATGCTAGTACACAGTAGGAAACACTCAGCTCTCCTTAAGAGAAATGTTACATGAGAAATGAGAAGGCATTCCTCATTCTACAGCTCTTCCCGGAATGTGAGTTGATGAATCCAGCTAGAGTAGCCTTGTACAAAGTTTAAAGTAACGTTCTAGTGTGTAGAGAATGAGCCATCTGCCTTTCAGGCATCTCAGAATGTAAGAAGTCATTTGTTTTCTCTTTCTCTCACCAATCACAGTATCTCAGAAACTCATGTTGGCTTTATCTTTCAACTCTATCCATAGCACAAACAATTCTATTACTTCACTGATCCCATCAAGGCTCAAACTCTCTTCATCCTTTACTTGGATTATTTTAGTAGCTTTCCAGCTAGTCTTCCTGCTTTCGCCTGCTCTTACCCTCTTACCCCTCCTCTGGCATAGTCTAATCTTAAAACAGTAAACACAAGCATCCTATTAAAGTGTAAAACAAACTGAGACTTCAGATCAGGTTCCTCCAGTGGTTCCTCATTTCACTGAGCATAAAAGTCAAGGTCATCAAAATAGGTGGCAAGACCCTAGGCTACATATTCACACCTCACACCCATCTGCTTGCTCGTTCCAGTTACAGTGGCTTCTTGCTGTTCACCAGTTATGTAAGGCCTACCACCACCATAGAAAAGCGCAGACAATCTGGGAATATTCTCCCAGGTATCTGCTTCGCCTTTGCCTTACTTTATTCAGGTTATCCAAATGTCAACTTTATAGCAAGAATTACTTCTACCTTCACGGTTAGGATTTCATGGCAATCCTTTCCAATACCCACCATTTTCTTCTGTTTCCAATGCTTTACTTTTCTCCACAATATTTATCATTAGTTAAATGCTGCACACAATGCTATTTTAAAATTTTATTTACTTTCTTCTCCCTGATGTAATGATATCTACATTTGTCTATTTTTCTCAATGCTACATCTTACTGGTTAGAATAATACAAAATGCTCGATGCACACATATTGGATCTATAAACAAATAAACCTGCAACTACACCTACAAGGTAAAATCTATATTTCATTAGCTCAACTACAACCACAGAAACTGGGTCTCATTAGTAAATATGGTCATTCTACTATAAAAGTGAAATTGTTGTTTTTAATTTCTTGAATTATCATTGTGAATCAGTATTCTGATGGGACACATGCAATAGTTGCTTGTAACTTATAATACTAAATTTTCATGCAATCTGTTGATTTGAGGATACTGGTGTTGATGAATAAAACACCATGGGCTCTGAAATATTGTGATAAATGTAAAGCATAAAAAATGAGAAGGGGCAAGGGAATATATTGTACAGTGTTAAATAGCTCTCTATTATCAGCACAGAATTTTCATCAGTGTCCCACCCAAATCACTTTGAGAACATTTAGGACTTATCTTAGTTACCTCAATAATATGCAAGGAGAGGAGACACATTACCAGAATAATATGCTCAAAGCACCCTTTTTTGGACCAGGCAGGGTAGCACGCTGTGACAAATAGGCTGGGGATATGTTGACTTAAGCAAAAATTAAAGTTTCTTTCTTTATATTTTAAGAATTCAGAGAATGGTGTAGACTAACTGGAGGTATGGAATAGACACGGCTTTATATCCAGCAGATACACAACTTTCTGTCATTTTTAAACTACAGCTTCAAAGATAACTATGGTCATTGTCACTGATATCCAGTCTCATCATAAGGGAGGAAGAACATAGAAATGATGGCTGGGTTTGACTAATAGTACATAGCTACACCTCACTAATCGAGAGACTGAAAAATGTTATTTAGATAGAAAATTAGAATTTCACTAACGTGGAGAAGCAGATTCTAGTGAATGGCTGATAGTACTGTTATAGTCTTTTTTGATCACTGAGTATCAGTAAATCCTTCCTTCCACATACAGAATGTCCACTGACCTCTTTCCTTTAAAAAAGAAAACAACCCAATGTTGCCCTGAGTTACTGTATGTTTCTCATAGTCTGTGTCTCTGAATTATGTACAATCTGCTCCACCGCGTTCAGAGTTCTCACTTACGTTGGGTGACCAACTACATAAAATTTTTCTGCTCCCCACTGCCACCACTACAAACACAATGTATGATAATGAACTGTGAAAATTAAGATGCTTTATCAGCCTGATTGGATCAAAAGCTATCTAGGGGATTAATAAAGCACATTTATGGCTGTGTCTGAGAGGGTCAAGGAGGAGTGACCTTGGGAACCATATCTGATCCCCTCCCTCTTCCCCTCTGGGTGCTGTTCTCATGCTCTGCTTTCCAGTTGCCATGCACCATGCATGACTTTTTTTTTTTTTCAGTACTGGGGATCTAACTCAGGACCCTGTGCTTGCTAGGCAGGCGCTTATTCCACTGAGCTATATCCCCAGCCCTCCAGTTGCCATGAACTAAGCATCTTTGTTCTTTGTTCAACTTCTACTACGATGTTCCTTGTTGTAGCCAGCTGATGATGAACTTAACCCTCTGGAATACTAATCCAAAATAAACTTCTCCTTTATGGGTGGCAGGTATTTTGTCCCAGCAATGGGAAAAGAGATTAATATTTCAAGCAAGGACAGAATAACCGCTATATAAACTACAACATGGAAAATTTTAAAACCGAAACAGACATAAACATCAGTACTTTGAACAGTGATAACACTCTGGGCATCATGAGGGACTTTGCCTGGCCCTAAAAAATATTCCTTGATTAGACAATGACATGATCCTAAGAGAAACTCTTTTGCCTGTTGTCTTTTGTGACTTTAGGCATTGGTTTTATCTGTTATCTCTATGGCTGCACCTGAAGTGTGCACTATAGTCTTTGCCTTTTTTGTGAACTCTATGTCACTAGAAATCTGCTTTTTGGAGGCAAGTTTGGAGGCTGGGGGATAATTTCATAGTTTGAAGAGTCATGGGGATGTTAAGGTTAGGCTTATAGTTTCCTGGTGAATGTAATTCTGTCACAAGCTTAGTAAATTCCTGATGTATTTGCTTTCAAGTAATAAGCTGCAAAAGAAGTCACAAATGGAAAGAAACATGTTCTTCAGCTGGTTTTATTTTTTCTCTCTCTACAAATTAAAAAGGGCTTCTAAAAATGTAGAAATATAAGGACAGAAGACATTTCCCTTCATTTGGGGAAGCTTTTGAAGTTATTTTTTCCTTGTTACAAACTATGAAATTCTTGCCTATGTAACATCTTTTTAAAACATCTAAGGCAGCTATACTCAATAAAGTTTTGGCTATTTCCTGACAGTTACAGGCTAAACAGGCACACATGCTGCTTTCCAAACATTAGAGTGACAGTGTAACACAGCTACTCAGCCAAATGCCCAACTACCTTGGAGGAAAAGCAGCAAAGAGTTACCAGAAGGCCTGACGTCATATTATAAATGGCAGATGCACTGCATATTCTGAGTGCTATAAAATGGCTATATTTTAAAATTATTCATATTTTCACCGAACGTAGTGATTGAGTCTGATCATTTTCTTATGCCTGTAACATAGCCCAGCACTGCTGTTATCTCATGAATACTTATTGATTAATGTTATGCACAAATGCCCAGAAAGAAACACAAATTATTTTTACAGCTGACTGAGATATTTTCTGGATTTTCTGTCCCATTTTCATCATTGTCTAGACTCATACAGGATCAGACAGAATAATTACACTACAGTTTGAGCACGGTGGGGCCAAAAGGAACAGCTCAGAATCTCTCTTCATATATGCTTGTTGATTCACTCTATTCATGTACGCAGGTGAACCAGCATGTGCCATGTACTCTTTGTTCGGGATAGAACAATTGAATGTGTGTGTGTGTGTGTGTGTGTGTGTGTGTGTGTGTGTATCTGTGTGTGTCCAACTATCTATGCTTTAGAACTGATTTTTAAGTAATATATTTAAAAATTTAAAACAAAGGCAGAAATCCATGAACACTAACCAAAATGTATATCTATTTCTGCTTCACATATGTGATCATTCAGAAGATCACCCAATACTGCTTATTACTTATATAATATTTAAGGTGTGAATGTCATAGATGTTGTGCATAGATTCTTATTAACGTTTAGTAAACATGAATCTTTATGTAGATTCTTTATCTTACTGTGCTTCACAGTGTCCCAGCTTTTCAATGAGGTGCTAAATGGATGGTCTTGCCAAGAAACACCCAATTTGGAAACAGTGATAGAACTGGTGATGTGACATCAATTAAAGGATACTAAAAATTGACCCAGGAGCAAAAAGGTAAGAGTAGATGACAATGGAAGTGAATGTGTTCCAATTGCCTCCTTCTCTGGTGAATAGCATACACAAATATAATTTTTCATCAAGAACTATATTGCTTTAAGATAAGTTTATATGACCCAGTGAAGCATAGCTTCTATAAATACTCATCTTACCTGGGTAAATAACCTCTTTCCTTATATTACTAAGTTGGTCCAATTAACCTGTTATATTTTAAAGCCAGATACTAGATTTAGACATGTCTACACCATATTGTGCTGTGAGCAATTAGGACTTGGAACCTAGTGTTTTGATTACAGCTCTGAATGATGTATCAATAGCCCCCTTACAGAAACAGTCAATTTTTCCCTTACTCATCAATAATTTTTCACTACTTCAGCTTCAGTACAATTTCTTATCATTTATGTTGAACATCTTATCTCGTGACACTGATGAGAAATTTGGTACTTAATGAATTTTCGCATCAGTCAAGAGCAATTTTAATCTGTTTTGTCAGTATCTACTGGGTAAAAGTAGGGAAACCATATTTGGATATCAGGTTCATGGGGAAAGTTGTTCAGTGAAAGTGTTTGAAATTGTTCTAACTAGAGCAGTGTGTATTAGGAATCAGGTTTTTAACCCGAGTTTTATCTGAACATTCTGAATGATTAAGAGTTTTGAAGATAAATTTTAGAGACTACATTTTTCTATAAGGATTTTCCTTTAAATCAAAGTTGATAAAAATTAAAATGTACTAGTTTTAAAATTCCAGTAGACTGCTAGGAGAAATATTTATGAAATCTGGTTATATAATAAAGAAGCTTAATAGAATTAAGAATTAGATATGATTATTTCAGATAAAATGTTATCCATCTGAAAATTAAACCATACCTCATACCTAATTAGGTAGAATTAGGTCAAAATGTATGAGTTAGCCTATGCTTTTTCATTCAGAGTCTGTTAACTATTACTGAGCTAAGTTTTTCTACAGTTTTTATTTTACATTAGTACATGCTGGTAATCAATAATGATTACATTATTTTGTACCAAGGTGGGGAGTGGGCACATGCACACAGCATGTTAATTCCTTTCTCTTCCCCTTCCCTCCCCCCAGCTCCATGACTTAGTGGCCTTCCTCTTGACAAAGGTCTCGCTCCCTGTTTCCTATTTCCCATCCTTCCTTGCTCTTCATTTATATTTTGGGTTTCTTCACTTAAGGGAAGCCATTACTTGGCTGAAGTTTTATCACTCAGATGTAGGATGCTATTTATACTCCTGTGTTTGGATCTGCCAAGGTCCAGGTTGGGACAGAACCTGTACCTGTCATCTTAACAGTAGGGCTTTAAAATGACAGGGGTGTTAATCACATATCTATATAACAGGACTGTTAATTATGTTAACCGAATAAGTGAAAAGAGAAAAAATAACTCTAAGATTATTATGGCAAAAGCAACTTAGGGAAGAGCTGCCGACTCAAGGACAAGTGAATAAAAGGAATAGGGTGGAATTGTTCAGACTCCAGCCTTGGGATGGGGGTGTGGCTAATTGGTAGAGCACTCACCTAGCATGTGTGAAACTGGGTTCAAGCCCTAGTACTAAAAACTATTTTTAAAAAAACTAGCAGAACCTTGAAGAGTGGGCCTTTCAAACTGAAAGCCCTCTGAGGAGAAAGACTTGTCTGCTGCTACTGCTTCTTCTCTGCTCAGAGAGACAGCCTTAAAGAGTTGGGAAGAAAATCTGCTGAAATGGGTACTTGCCTGCAAAGACTGCTGTCCCTGATGATAGCATGGTGTTGGAAAAAACCTGCCACCTAGACTCAGCTGCTGAGATGAAAATAGACTGTCGTTGATGAGAAGGAGAAATGGGATGGGGCTCACTGAATGCAAGCCTACAAGACCCTCATGGGGAGAAGCCAGGAAGCACCAAGTCCCTTTTCTTATCTCCAGATTTACTGTCTCTGTCAGGCAAAGCAACGGCAGCAGTGACGTTTGCAGAACCCAGGTTCAGCATCACAACAGCAGTCTTTTAAAGAAGGATGAGTTTGGCATTGAAGGAAAGAGCTTAAAAATTGTCACGTGGCCTTGAGCAATAATCCAGTTATGCACATAATTAAACATGGAACCCTAGCAGAGAAACATGTCATCTTTGCAAATACCTCCTTGCCTTCCCTCTGTTCTCAGGTCACTCATGATTCAAGAAAGAACGGAGACAGATTGTTCAAGACACTAGTTGTACACATGACCCGAAATTAACAGTCCTTCTTCCTAAAGTAGCTTCACCTTTCCCTTACAAAAATAAATTACACTGGATCTGTAACAGTTATTTTCTTAAATTTTAAGGAGTCAGAAAAACAAACATACAGGCGGGGGATATGGCTCAGTGGTAGAAGCACCTGTCTGGCAAGTGCAAGTCCTGAGTTAGATTCCTGGTACCAAAAAAAAAAAGGAATCACTATTCTTATTTTGGTTCCTGGGCATAGTTTTAGTGCTTACAATGATCAGAAGGGTGACAGACAAAATATCATTTCTTAGCTAAAACAGGAAACTCAGTAGCAGCTAAACTTACCTTTTTTGTATCATAGCTAATAATATAATAATTACTCAAAAATATATGTGTGGCAGAACTTTTGACACTATAAACAAAGGATTTGTCTCTCAAGTTAAGATCAAAACTTAAAACTTATAATCCACATTATATTGCACAGAACTTTGCATGCAATAAATTACATTATTTCTTAAAATTTGTGAATTGGTAAGAAGCATTTAAGTATGGAAAACACTCTAATGCATCAAAAATGAGGTAAAAATTACATGAATATTTCCACCACATTCATGTCTGTTAAACTAATTTGGATAGTACCATGACAGCAAGGCTAGCACTAGCAATCTAACTCTTTAAAAGAAGTACTTGTCAGTACCCTGCTTAAAACAGCTTCCTAATGAAGCAATTCTAATCTTATTATACAGACTTGATCTTGCTATCTACATTTAGAAAGAAATTATTATATCAACAAAGATTAATGGAGTTAGAAATGGATTTCACTAAGATTATTTAAGTAGCTCTCTAGAATCTTATCAACAGTTTCTTTTAATGTTCCCCAGTGGTAGCATTGACGGAAGAACACTTTATATATATTTAGCTGTAGTTTTATAACTGAGATGCAGGATTCTATTTATACTCCGATGCTTAGAGATATGTATATATAGATATAGATCTTTATACATATATATCTATATCTATATATATATTACATATATATATGGAGATAGAGAGAGAGAGAGAGATAATGTTCAAAGTACTTCTTACCTATTAACATCCCAGATTTTACTAGTTGTATCCAGTGAGGCAGAAGCTACAAAGTCACCACAGGAATGCCACGTGCAGGACCAAACTGCATGATTATGTCCTTCAAAGGTCAAAATGCAACTGCCCGTAGATAGGTCCCATAATTTAACCAAAGTGTCACCGCTTGAGGTTGCCAGCTTGTCGCCACTGTTTATAAGAACATAAAAAGATAATCTGCCTAAAAATGTATTAATAATTAATTTTCATGAATGGCTGAAATCTGCATGCATATTTGTGCATCTGATTTATTTTTACTGTTAGTAGTATAAATCAATGACTGACTCGTATGATTTTATTTGGATCCTCATGATCACTTACCTGAATGGTTTAGTCATTTAAGATGATGAGAAAATCTGATAATGTATAGTTATTATGTTAATTATTCTAGATTATTCTCAATTCACCAAGTTGTTCTTATTAGCGTACACTAGGTTCAAGGCCATGTGTTACTCTGTGTAGATGATGCGAGGTGACAATGAGGAACATTGAAACACAGGCTAAGACAATTTCAAAAACACAAATATAAGCCAAGTGTGGTAGCACATGCCAGTAATCCCAGCCTGGGGTATGTAGTGAGTTGAAAGACACTCTGACTACATAGTGAGACTCTGTCTCAACCATCCACACCAAGAAAAAGTGCAATATGAAATAGTAAGTCAGCATTACTTACTTATTCACTCACTCGCTTACTTGGATTAACTGAATGCCCCAGGCGTGCAGGTTGCATGATGAAGAAAGAAGGGAACCCACAATCATTGGGTTCTGAGCTAGACCATTACACATGAAAGCATTTTTAAGTCAGGTTGGTTGAGGAAGAATCATTAGATTTTCACTTTAGGTCATTAGAAGATGTTTTAAAAGGCAGTGGTTTTCAAATAATGGACATAAAAGCTAGTTTAAAAAGTAAGTAGATGTCAATGATCAGAAACAACTAGTTTTTCTAGTTGTTTGTTTTACTTTTTGCTTTGGGGAGATAAATATCTGTTGCAAGAAAATTCAGTTATCATATTCATACCATTCTGCATTCTATTCTCTTTTTATATATTCCTTTACTAAATTTCCCTCACTTAATAATAATGAACCATTTATTTGTCTCCCTCCACAATCTGAGTTAAAGGATAGAAAAATATGTTTTTTTCTCTCCATTTGTACAGTACCATGAATTATGATTAACCATTTGAGGTGTTTGGTAAATGTTTTACAATGAGTAAGTACATGAATGGCTGAAGGCATGAATAAAGTCATGCTATAAACGGAGAAGGAAAGGTGACTGGTATTCCTAACAGATATCAAGAAAAGGCAAAATCAGGAAAGTGTTTACTTTTTAGCAGGTTTGGCTATTTTTATACTAATAGGGAAGTGCCATTGGTACTGGCACCAGAGAATCAGCTACCACAGATAGGGGGAGCTTGAAGGTGCTGCAGAGGTGGTGGATTAGAGAGTGAAGACATTAAAGTTAGAAGGGGATATCTATTTTATTTTCCAAATTAGCATAGTTGGGAATTTTTTATATGACAGGTAGTCCACCGATAGATAGAAAATAAAAAGTGCTCTTCGCTTTGCATCAATTATTTATTTGTACATACATTTGCTATTCAGGATTTTACTTTTGAATATCTACTCTCAATATTAAAACATCACTCTCAATGTGTATTTTAAAAATAAAAAAAATAACAACAACAAAATTACTTAGGTGTATTTTTTTCTCAACATGTCTTCCTGGTGGAAGGTCATTGCACAGTAGTCCTACTTTTATATAATAATCATAGTGGTATATTTCAGCCTGTGACTGAAATACTCTCTCATATAACTCTCATGTATGTCTCTTTAAACCATATGCTAGGAGAAACGAAAAGTATAACTGGAGTAATCAAAACTGGAATGAAGTAATATTGTTTCTTCATAGGTATCACCAACTAATAGTTAATCAACATTAAATTATAAATTTCTGAATATTCTTTTGAAATGATTTGCTTTTTAAAAGACATAACTTGAAATGTTAAAATCTGCATACTTTAGGTTCCTGAGAAAATGAAAGACATCGCTGAGGGTTGCAAGAGATGAGAGGCAAACCCTGTCTTCAAGCTGAGAAGGGGAACTGTCAGTGATGGAAAGGTAGGTTTGCAAAGCTCCTCGAAAACAGCGACATCCAACTGTCAGAAACACCAAAAGGGGATGTCAGACTTACTGTTTCTGCCCTTTATCGCCCAAATGCATAGCCCTACCTCTCAGTGTGATGGTGTTTGGGTATCTACCCTCATGAGTGTGGGAGCTCCATGAAGGGGTTAGCGTCTTTATAAGAAAAGGAGTAGAACAGGAAGCCAGCCACTTCCAAGTGCAGAAGGGGCCTCCCCAGAACCAGCCATACTGCCACCCTGATCTTCGACTCCCTAACAGTAGAAATGAAGTTCTGTTGTTTAAAGTAACCAGTGTCTGGAATTTTGTTTTGATGGCTTAAATTAAATAAAACAGCTTGTATATAGATCCAGATTCTACATTTGGAGCCTAAAGTATTCCAACTTAGGCTCTTGCCATTTCAGAAATCTCAACTGAATAATGAGCCTATAAAAGCTTCCTAACACATAATCATAAATTAAAAGCCATGACTGAGGATAAACTGATAAATTTAAAGATGACATACCTTAAAGGGCTCTTGTTGTAATTATAAAGTACAAAATATAATGTAACTATGAAATGAATGTAGAAAGAAAAAATATGATATAAAATGATCAAGCTACAAAGCTTATAAAATAAATCAACATGTTTGAAAACAGAACACGTACAAAATTTTAAAATCTAATTATCAAATGTAACAATTTATTGAATGAGATAAATAGCTTATTAGACAAATTAAAAAGTAAATGAGTTGGAAGATGAACCTCAAATTTTAAACATTACTATTGCTATAGACAAGAAAGTAACTATAAGAAAATTAAGAAATGTAGAAGGTCAAGTGATAAAATTATTTCTCTACCTAAAATTCTGGAAGAGTGAAAATAATGTGCATGTGCAAAAATTACAGTTTAAGGGTGCACAGAAATTCAGAAGGGTGATTCCTCCCACAACAGATTCTGAGAAATGTATAGTATATCAAACAGGACAGTGTAAAAAAAAATCTGTACTTCAGATATATATTAGTAAACTGCAGAGCACAGTGAAAAGTAGTAATAATTAGAAGAACATTAAGGGAAAGGAAATAAAAGAAAAAAGTTATCACATTGTGTGTGCTATAAATGCTAGTAAGTAGTAAATAAAAGTTAAGAAAGATTATTACCTCCAAAACTCTTGAAGGACATTGTCAGAGAAGAAGTAAATCACTGAGATGTACTCTTTAGATAGCTAAGAAGAAATAATGTCATTCCTGAACTATCAGTGATCTCTCTCAAACCAGGAGCAAAAGAAAAGGTGTCCTAGTTACCAACACAGCCATGCCAGCAAGAGAATTTGGACAAAGAAGTCAATAATGGAGGAGTGTACAAAGCATATGATAACACGTATAAATTTATCCAAATATTTGTGATAAAATGAACTAAAATGCTTAATAAAGATGACAAAATAACAGAAATGACAATAGTATCCATAGTTTTTTTTAAAGAGAATATGAAAATTGATTAATTTTAGACTTTTCTAAATTATATGTGCATGATAAATGTAAAGGTTAACTACAACAATACAGACAGAATACATAGCTCCTAAACTAACACAAGGAAAAGTAGATAGGAAAAATAAAAATTCTAATCATCAAATCTATTAAGAATAGGAATGAAGAAGAAAGCAATGGAATAACTGATAAAGGTATTAAACAAACAAAAAAGATGATACAGAGAAACATATGCATATAAATACAATCAATAAACATAAATGAACTGAACTTTAAATTATAAAAATTAAATATGAAGAAGTCATACAATAGCTATCATAGGGCAGTGGACATAATAAAATGTTCCATACAACAATATAGATACAATACTACGTGAAGGAAGAAGATTCAGATTATGACACACATTATAATATATTTTCATGAACTAAAAGTAGCATGTATTGAAATACAAAATATAAATCATTGCATATGTGAATTTATGCAACAACAGTAAACATATTTTTAGAAAAATGCAGTGATAACATTCAAGTTTTTCAGGTTCATGCATTATCTTTAGGCACTAAGTACAGGAACGGGAGAAAGAAAAGTAGGCAGGTTCTATCATGTAAGTAGTTTTATCTATTGAGCTATTACTGTGTTACAAATGGCTAAAAATTTTAGTGGTTTAAAAGAACCATTATTTTTCTTATGCTCATGGTTTGAAGGGAGGGTTGGCAGCAACTTCCAGCTTTGAGAGGTGGACAGCTCTGTGTCCCACACTGCGAGCCCGCGGGCGCCGCTCCATCTGCACCGCACATTCTGAGCTGAGTCCCAGACAAAGACACTAGTCGGTGCATTTCTCCTGACAATGGAGCAACACAGGACAGCATGTCCCCCAGGGGCTCACATCCCATGTGCTTGGTTGATGCTGGTTAACATGAAATTCGTCAAAAGGTCTTGGGAACAAACTGAAAGCCCAGGGGTGGAAAAGTATGCTATTTTCAGGGAGCCACAGGGTGAAGAGGGATAGTTAGAGTGACAATATAATTTATCAGATTAATTTTATTCTAGTTGTAGGGCAGATTTCCCAGGTACTTGCTTTACTTTTTATAGTTTATAAATTACTGATTTGTGTCATATTTTATATTACAAATGTTTCCTAATAAAATTAGATACAGATCAGTACCAGGTAAGCAAATAAGTCCCAGTTGAAAAGCTAAGGTTACCTGGGATGGTGACATCCACCTGTAATCTCTGCACTGTAGAAAGCCAAGGTGGAAGGCTGCAAGTTTGACTCCCACTTGGGCAGTGTAGTGACTTAGCCAGGCTCTCTCAAAATAAAAAAGTAAAGAAGACCTGGGGGTGTAGCTCAGTATGAAAGCATTGGTGTCAATCCCGAGTACCACACAAGAAGAGTTGCATTTGTTAATAAAAAGTTGCATGATTTAACAAAAAATATAACTATTCATAATATTACAAGTATACATTGATCTTATCTCTAGAAGAGAATTAAAAAGATTATTCAAGGGCACATTAATGAAGTGAGGTCTGATATATTGAAATAAATATTTTACTTTATTTTTCCAGTGCCCTCCCATCTTCTAATGCCAGCTCCAACAACACTGAAGTATTTTAATAAGCCTTTTGACTGCAAAAAGAAATTAACAATGACAACTAAAATATTATTGCTATTGTTAATTATATAGTATTTCAATACATTTATTGTTATTACCAGTACTTCAACTTGTCAGAAAAACAGAGTTTATACATTAACCTACTTTAACCATTATGAGTTGTAGAAATTTGTAGTTACTTTTTCTTTTCTCTTTTTATTGGTACATGTTTGTAGCACATAATGTTTATGTTCCTTGTGGGGTTTTGTTACATGTACTTAACACTTCTTAGTCCCTCTCTTTGTGCACTGTCCCTCCTCTTTCTCTCTCCTCCCTCCATCTCTTAATCCTCTTTCCATTTGAGAAAAATCTATCTTCCTACTTTCCTACTATCTTTTATTTTGCTCTTTACTTATAACTTGAGTTTCTCATATCAGAGAAACCACACAATTTTTAAACTTGTATGTCTGATTTATTTCACTATGGCGTTCAAAACAATATGGTGCATAGTGATTGGCCAAGGCAAGGCCAAAAAACAATGAACATTCAACGAATTTTTAAAAAAATAGCTTACGCTAAAAGACACATTGGCATCAATTCTCCTTACTTCAACACAATTCTTGCAACTTTCTGAAGTTCTGAAAGTCCTCTTGTCCCAGTGCCTTTATTGCCCTTTTGTGGCTGCCTTAATGTCCTCAGTAGATTTAAAACATTTACCTTGCATGATCATTTTGACTTTGGAAAACAGCCAAAAGTCTCAAATCTAGGAAATACAGTAGATGAGAATACATGGTAATGTTTTTATGAGCCTGCCTTTCTGTTTGATGACATTCAGCAACAGCATTGCCTGTATTTTCTTTTTTGATCATAACTTGGAAAGACGCTCACAAAAGGCTTTCAGGATTGCATCAGAAAGTAGCAGCAATGCTGGGAGAAGTCTGTTCAAAGCAAATAGAACTATTTTGAAGGAGAGTAATGACAGGCATCCTGTACTATCATACATCTTTAAAAAATTAGATGTTCACCATATATGTTGATCATACATCACAATGCCTGTGTGCTAAGCACATGTTCAGATTGTGTTCACCTCTGTGTAAATAGCTCATTTTCTAAACTTTGTTATGTTTTCCAGCTAAATGCTCCCCCTAGGGCTCTCTGCATTCACATTTCACTGCTAATTCCATCCAAGCACATCCCGCTGTGTGTGTGTGTGTTGGGGGGTACCTCTCCCTGACTCCCAATCCCAGCCTCTCTTTCTATGGAAAGACTTCTGAACACTCTCTGGTATTAAATCCTTTAAAATGTTTCTTTTTCAGTTTAGGTAGTGTCCACAGATAAAGAATATCAATCTTGGGTCAAACCAGCTTATACTTTTCAAATAATGAGCAATGAGTATCAACTGCTTTGAGAAATCCATCATGTTTCCCATAACTGTTTTAGTGCACATTTTGCACATTCCTTATGTAAATTCTTGACATTTTCCAGACTTTAGGATATCACTGCAGAAATATTAGAATCGTCACTATTGAAGGTGACTTTAATTTTTATAATTAAGTATGTTGCAGGGTCCAGGTTAATACCAATCATTTTTAAAGCAGTGTGAACATGCTAACAGATTTCATGAGAGAAAGATGGAACCAAGGGAATTGGTGCTTCCTGAGATATAAAGTAGGAAGTACAAAGTGTGGAAGTCAGAAGCCACAGCTGGCTTATTCCAGCTCTCCAAGACAACCCAATGATTATGGACAGGTCATTTAACACTTAGATTTAGTGTGTCTAAGCCTATAAAACTGGTATTTAAGACCCATTAAGAGAACTATTAGAATAGCACATTTTTAATTCTTAGTGTTCTTCAAGCTAGAAAGTGCTCTTTTAAAAGATTCTTCAGTCTGTGCTTGATCAATTTTGCGTGGCTGTATCTTGAAATCTGAGCAACTAATTTGAAGATAACAATATGCAATATAGTAACCATTGTTAATTTCTTATCTTGTTTTGAAATTCTGTATCATTTTATTGCTTTTTTCCTCTCTTTAAAATAAAATTTTAAAAAAGGATTCTTTTCTACTTTCTAGTTACATTTGTATGTAAAACTGGCTCTATTTCCATAAGTAATGAAATAAAATAAAGTATTACTATTCTGTTGTAGTCTCGTGTACTTGTGTTTCTCTACTTGATAAGACTATCTGGACTTGTAAAAACACAGTGTCCTCAGTTATAAAATATGTATCATTACTTAATGTAGCAAAATAATATCTAAACAAAATTAAATCAGACTATCTCTTTTTCTAAAGGTAAAAATCCATAATTTTGGCTTTACTCAATGTATAAAATAACTACATTAGAAAATTCATTTTTATAATTTAGATTTGAAAAATACTAAGATATTTAGAATACATTTAGAATATATAGAGAGCCCTTCCTGATCCTCACTGGGGTCCATGAAGTTTACATTTGTAATCCCTTGGAAAAGTTACTAGAATTCTAGCAAGTTAATTCCAGTCTACCACTTCCAGTGCAATCCATGGCAAGAATAAAGACACTATGGCATATCTGTAGTTGTGGGAACTAAGGGGGTCCTAAATCCAGCTAGGGTGATGGTTAACCACAAAAAAGGTCTCTACCCAGGGCCAAACCCAGGTTTTATTAATTCATGAAGAAGGGAGAGGCTCGAGGATGAGTGACTATGAGAATGGTGGGAAGTATGTGTGAGTGCTGTGAGCCGGACTAGGTAGGTGGTCTGAAATCACCTCTACAATATGCAGAGAGAAGGATATGCAGTAGGAATAATCTGCATAACTCAATCCAAGGTATTATCTAATGTTTTGGGGTTGGTGCTTCAGCTCTAATGTGTAGTTTTTATGCCCTGGGAAGTCATAGCCTCTTATCTCAAGGCAAGATCTCAGCCAACAGCATGGAGCATGGCTCTCCATCTTGCCCAGTTCACATGCTTTTTGGGAGCTATGTTGGTGGGGAGAAACTGGCCTGCCACCCTGCTTCAAAGACTACACAGAAGCACCTCAGCTTGACTTAAGTTTGCATGACTTAAAGCCAATTGAAGGGATAAGGAAAAGTTCTAGCCATCTCTGTACATATCAACACACGGAAATAGGGTGAGCGTTAGCCAAAATGGAGATAATTGCTCTCTTTCAAGGAGAGTCATCTAGGCAGTCCTCCACAAGCATACACAGCTGATGAGAGGATTCTAAATTTTAAGATGATGTGAAGGAAAAAGAGTCTTTTCATGCAAATTTCTTTAAACTCTTAGAGCTGTTGTTGCATTAGGCATGAGGGAGGGGATGAAGGTATAATGACAGAATAAATCAAGGTAAGTACAAATCTACACAAAGAATGGCTTTAGTTTTTCATAGTAAAAAGGGCCCAAGTGCTTTTGTCCTGCTTCTCCAATGCTATGCCCTCCTACTGCATATTAATCTAGCATCAACCCCGAATCACAAACACAATGAACTGAGAAGACAATTCTGTGTTCAGGCATTACAGATGCTAGCAAAGCAAGGAAGGCAGCATCAAGAGTTCAGTGAGGAGCTGCATGTGGAGAAATTTAGGGGGGTGTGATCACAGAGGGTGAGAGAATTCAGAAAATAGACAGGGAAGCACTGAAAGCTGGAAAGCACATTTGGCCAACAAACCGCCAGGAACTTTGTTAATAACTAAGCACTGAGTTTCTTGCCTAGGGACTCTGGAAATTTCCTTTAACTGTGCTGAGGTAAACGGCCGGAAGAGATCAAAAGGAGAATGATGTGCCACACAGCACGGAAGGAGAGTAAACTCCATGGTGAGGTTTTTCCTGCCTCTCTCCAGAACTATGGCTTTTCTTGGGTGGATGCATTGCTGGGCACGCCAGAGTCCCTTCACTCAGTTGTTTGAGCACCTTCAATTGGAGTTTTCAGAACATTTCATTCTTTACACAAGAGTGACAAGATTCTGGCAAGCAGCTCCGAGGTACTTTATTTTGGTTTTCATGTGTTTTCTTCATGGTTTTTCTTTCTTTTTTAATGGAAAGATTTTACAAATGTCTGCCCTAAGCAAAATCATACGGCACTGAGCAGCAGCATCTCCATTTTCAAAGCACATGCTTTCCACACCAGTGCCCACACTGCCCTAGACCTTACCTGTCTTCTCATTCACACCACCTGCTGGTCCTGTAATTCAGCCACTGATCTAACCTCACCTTCTAGAAACACAGAGCACAATCCTTAGACCGGACCCTGATGTAATGTTTGCATTTCTTTTTAGTGTGAGTCCCAGGAAGCCTGAGAACAAGTATGAAGACTATTTTGTCCTTAGATCTCTGGCATCATAAATCCTAAAGTGTATATATGGTAGAGTAGAAAAGACAGACAAATAAGTACACTACAACATTTTATCTTTGTACTTACTGATAAAGCACTTAATCTATCTGAGGGTAAGGACTGTGCCCATTTTGCTGTTTACCCCCACATGCATATACTTATTTGTAAGACATATTGTTTGTTGAATGAGTGGACTCATGAAGGATGCTATGTTTGGGTTGCAGTGGAGAAGAATATAAAATGGTAGCTTAGTTTATTGAATTTTACATAGAGATCAAGAATATCAATCTTATGTTGAAAATAACATACATATGTCCTAAGAATTCCTCAAAATTTCAAGAAATTATTTGAATCTTTGGAATTCTTTTACTGTTTTGTTTTCTTATTGAAATAGACATGCTTGTGCATTTTTTCTGAGTTATCATTAATACATATGTACATATGGGAATTACATCGGATATTCTTCAAAAACATAATAATGAATAATCAGATTTGGACCCACATATATTGCTACATGCTGCTATTCCGCTTTTCGGTAGTGGGGATTAAATTCAGGCCCTTGCACATGGCAGGCAAATGCTCTCCCACTGAGCTATGCCCTCACCTCTCTTATCTTTTTAAAATTAAATTTCCATTTCCATTCATGTCTTAGGTTTTTGTCTAGAAAAAACACTTTCAGGATATTAAACTTAAGTTTATTTTAGCTATCTCAAGACTGCTACATTTAAGATCTTTTTTCTTTTAAAAAATATGACTTCATTAAAAACTCATTTCTATATAAAATATTGGATAAAGAAAAATCAATGTTAACTAAATATATAATACTCTTATTAAAATTTTTACACTCGATCTTAGCCCAAAGGCTGAGAAGCAGTTACTCTTATTAAAATTTTTAAGTGATATATCTACTCACTCCACAGAACTCGCTTACTCTGACTTACCCACACTAAGCATATTTGGCTGGCAAAGGGTGGTTGAACTAGAGAGAGAAAGTTCCTGTGCTCATGAAGCTTACACTTCACACAGGCAGAGACGAAATAATGAAGTAAATGAGTCCGTAAGATAGTTTCCGATGGTAACAAATCACGTGCACTGAGTGACCCGGAGTAAGGTGGGAGCCGAGGGCTGCCATTGCAAGGAGGGACAGGAAGGAGTCAGAGCCAAGGTTCTAGGAGGAACCCACCACAAGGTTCAGGGTAGAGGGCCTGCGGCGGGCACTATTTGCTCACAAACGTGAAGGTGAGTGTGGTAAGGTGGTGAGAGGCACATTGGGTTAGGCTAGAGAGGCGGAAATAGAGGCCGAGAAGTAGGAGGAGCCAGACTACAGAGGGCCTTGTGTTCCCTGGTGGGAAGGGATCTGGAATTTAGC
The DNA here is from genome assembly GCA_004027595.1 of Dinomys branickii. Lineage (NCBI taxonomy): Eukaryota > Metazoa > Chordata > Mammalia > Rodentia > Dinomyidae > Dinomys > Dinomys branickii. The sequence continues at coordinate 19,307 of PVLD010006325.1, forward strand.
CTAAGAGCTAAGGGGTTTCGATGTAAGAGATTTCTCAGCTGACTGGAAGGGTCCAGATACAAAGTGAGACAAGTCACACCACCTCCCTCTGTGCTTCCAAAGCATGCTCACCTCAGGATGTCTGTGCCCACTCTTCCTCTAACACAAGAAGGTTCCTGCTCCCTTAATATTTCCACGGCTTGCCCAATCCCTTGAGTTCAGTCTTTTTTGCCAAGTTCACCTTACCGTGGAGAATACTTCTGACACCCTCTTTAGAAGTATTATTTCCCTATTTGCCTCTCCTTATATCTTTTCATTGCTCTATTTTTCTCGATAACGCGTTTCAACATCACCTATACATTTATTATGTATGTCACTTCTTTGAATAAAATGTAAACTATTAGAGGGCAAAAACTTTCTTTTTAAATTGTATTCTATATCTCATTGCCTAGTAGGATGCCTGGCACAAAAGAGCTTTCCATAAATAGCTGAACGTGTTGAAACAATGAATCGATGAATGAAAGACAATTGGGAGCGTCACGTGTTATCTAAATGCTGCTTTTAGCTAATTCAAACACTTTTTTCAAGTTTCATAAATACAAAAGTATAAGCAAATGGGTACCATTTGGGGCCTGGATATTTAATATGAATATTTCTTTTCTTAAAGAAGTTTTGTTTCAAGATAGAGGGAAATGTTTCTGAATATCACCAAAGTTATTATAAAACTTCACATCAGGCTGGAGGATGTCATCATATAAGCACAGGAGAACAGCACACCTCTAGTCGCTCTGCTGCTTCTTTGTATATAAGCATAACGTAAGTAAAGTCAATGAATAAACAAAGAGCTCCCATAATGTATATTGTTTAAAAATCTATATTTAGTGTAACAGTCCACTTCATTGAGTCTTCAGAGCAGCAAAGGAAAGTGCCATGTTAGTTTACCAAATTCCAAGCCTGGATTATACCAGTGACCTCCAAACTAAGTTTTCCTGCTTGTGCCCTTGATCTTCTTAGATCTATTTTCAGTACAAATGCCTGAAGAATCCTGGCTGTGCCCCTGCTCTGCTGCCAATTCTCAAAGGTCTCCCTCCTTGCAGGGTAAAAGTTAAACATTAAACATGAACTAAGGCCTCTGATCCACCCCCCATCCACCCAAGTTCCCACTCCGACTTTTTCCTCACACTGAGAACCCCTTCTGTCTCTGATGGAGCCACACAAGGCCTTTGCATTCACGGTTTCTTCTTGTAATGTTCCTCCTAGATGACTCACAACAGGTCGTCTCCCTTTCTCCAGGCTTCATAAAAAGACACAGGAGTGCAGTCTCTCTTCTGACCTTGTTTTCTTCAGTAATACTTATCCCCATTGACTTACTACTATGTATTTTAGTGACATATTCTCCGGTTTCAACCTCTAATCATTTTTTGTAGGCCTTGGCTTTTACCTATTTCTTCATTCTAATTGGTACTTTTGAGTGAAATTGAATGCCCTGCCTGCATCTGTCCTTTGGAAATGTGTTTATTAAAAACTTCAATCCCGACCATTTTATAGATTTTAAAATGACCGTTTCTAGGCCTAAGTCCTCGTCAAGCCCCTGCTTCTCACAAACCTCTGGGAGATGCCTCGTTTCCATTCAGAGCAGGACACGAGTTTCTTTCTCACAGCCCCAGAGTATTTTTGTTGTTGTGTTTGCTTTTATTTATTTATTTATTTGTCTTTTTGAGACAGGGGCTCGCTATGCAGTTCAGGGCAGCCTTGAGCTCACTTTGTAGCCCAGGCTGGTCTTGAACTCACAACAGTCCTCCTGCTTCAGCCTCCTGAGTGCTGGGATTACACACATGTGCACCATGCCCAGCAGCCCCAGAAGTAAGAATTCTCCATTTCCAAACCCTCGCTGTTTCTTCTTCAGGATCCATGTGGTTTACAAGGCAGGAAGCTGCTGTTCATTGGTATTTTTTGTAAGCCTTTTTACATTCAGCCTTGGACCTGCATAGCACTGAGCCTGTTTCTGTGACTGAGGCAATTTGTGCAACTAAACCTCTCCGGTACTTGGGTCTCCTCCAACTTAATTCATGCTATCTTTGAATTATTGCATTTTTAAAATTCATGAATTTATTCAGTTCCTCTGAAATATCTACTATCCATCAGAGATGGCAGCGACAGGAATGACATGAAGGGACATATTCTTACAGGTGGCTGCATATTGTCCTTGGTACTAAAATGTGAGAGGCAGAAGGCTTTGCATTCAAGAATCACTCTTTTTACCATCTTTTCACTACCATAGAATTGCTTTGAGTGACTTAGCTGCAGTGTTGTCCCTTAGTCCTACAAGGAGGAAAGATACAAGGTACAACCCACCTGTCTTACTGAGAGATTACTACTGAGGGCACAGGGTATATATTATATGAGTTATGACATATTCTTAACATGCACATAGTGGTGAAAGGCTTGGAGGCTTTACTAACAAGAGTCATCATGCAGCTATTCAACAGCTCAAGGTGACTGTTTTATAGATAATGGGAATCTGGTACTTCTAAGTCTTCTCTTTATTGAATGCTATAATGCATAGGGCCAATGTTGAAATTCTCCCCTAGTGATTTTAAATATATGAAATAAAATTATAAAACTAATTAAAATTACTTTAAAATTAATAAGCATCTATGTACCTGCATCTAATAGAAAAGATTTAAGGCAAATTGCATGCACTGTTTTATTAATTTACTTTCTGACTTCATCTTATTTTACTTAAATTATCCTTCATGGTAATTATATCTCAAAAATATTTTTAAATCCTTTTGAAAAATGAACCATATAAAATGCTATTTAAAATTCACAAAACACACTCTGTTCTAGAAATACAAACATGATTGAAATAAGCTCTTCCCTCAAGAATGTCATCATCTATGGGTTGCACAAATATATAATTAATTATATTTTAATAAATGAATGCACAGGATATAAGTGGCAGGACAGAAAATAATACATTCAATTTCATAGGTTTGAAAGGTGGTTACAAGGCTTTAAGAGAAAATGAACACATATAAGTAAGATCCACACATGTAAGCAAGTATTCACAATGTAAAAATAGGAGATGAAAAAGTTGAGTGAAAAAACAGGAGATAAAGAACATGTGAAGGGGGCTGGGGATATAGCTCAGTGGAATAAGCGCCTGCCTAGCAAGCGCAGGGTCCTGAGTTCGATCCGCAGTACCGCAAAAAAAAAAAAAAAAAGCACAGAAGAACATGTGAAAATGTGTAGTATCTTCATAGATTTGAAATATTTTATATGTAAGAAAAGTAATAGAAAAATTGCAGTAAATCTTATATCAGCAACATTCAAATAATAAAAGTCTGTACTACTGTCCTAAGGAATTTCAATCTGTAGGCCATGAGGAGAGATTACAGAACTTTCAGATTAGCTGGTGAAGAAGGAAATTTGAGGGTATGGCAAAGAGCCAAGGAGTTACAGTGGGGAGGCAGAAACTATGTTTGAGAAATGATAACAATTTCCAATATAGATTTTCCCTTAATTATTCAGCTTAATTATTTTGACATCTGTCCTTTGCATAATTACAGTCAAGGCTATATTTGTATAAATGTGCCTCAAGGCCAAGTCTCACTCGTCTTTTCCACTTAACTAAAGGAGTTTTCCAAGACTACATTGTAACAAATGGGATGCACCCATTTTCCAGTGAAAAGCCCTCCTGTGAGGCTACTGTTTCCACATCGTCTTTAGACCTCTGTGAATTAATAAAAATCCTAAATTGTTTAATTTTTTTCAGTGTATCCTTTACTGACTTTCCAAAGTACATGGTAATCAAAACATGTGAATATGATACCAAATTCAAGTCTGCATATTGTTGATCTGAAAATATGTTCCAGTTCAATAGAGGCAGGATACATTTTCCATAAAATCGAATTAAACTAAATGTGGAATGGAATATTTTCTTAGCAGGCTTTTGGTATCAAAAGTGAAGCTGAATCAAGGCAAGAAGAATAGTGCCAAATATTGCTGTTTTTTAAGCTGTGAAATTAGGGTCAATACTTTTCAAATACCTATTCTATACACATATATAGAAGGTGGAAATAGAAAAGCCTTATCATTGCTTGTTTTAGAAGGTGCATTCAATATAGGGCTCAGATTTATTCATGATCCACACCTGTCAAAGCCACACTATCTGAAAGCTCTCTGATGAATAAGAGTAGCATATCGTTATGGTCACAGAAGCAATGGGAAAGCAATGTTTGTCTGTTTCTGCTATAAAATTAAATGTTTTCATAACTGGTGATACTACGATGACAATTTGGATACATTAAAAACTAGCTTATTTAAAGTATTTTTATTTATCACAGAATTGTAGAATCACAGGCTTGGAAGCATCCTCCCATCTAATCTCAACACACATCTCTCATGTCCATTATTTCTTCTAATAGTCTACATATTCTGTCATTGTATCACCTAATCACTATTTAAACATCTATTCAGGATGTTCAGTTCATTCAGTTTCAGAAGCTTCATTAGAAAGTTTTTCTTTTATTGAGATAATTTTATTTATGTAATAATTTTCTCTTGTTGAAGTTAGATAACATTTTTGGCATCAAGCAGAATTCAGGTAATCTGTCTTTCACTCAAAACAGGAGGAATACAGGAATAAACCTACCCTGTCCTGGAAAGTATTCTATTCATCTCCTTTCTTAATCACTGAAATATTTTTTGCTACTTCCACTTTGCAAGCGCATAGAGTTCTAATACGCTGTATATCTATTCTACTTCAACTGAGAACTGGTCTATTTTCACTGAATAGGGTATATATTTCCATTATTCTGTCTCGACCTTGGAACCCAGTACTTCACATCATGGTAATGACATAGGACCACATTTATTTTCACACAGTAACATGTGAGAGTTTTTGTTTCAGTTCTGTTCCAAGGCATTAGATACTCATTCTTACTTATTCCTCCAGTAATCATTTCTCTTGTTTCATTTTCAGTTTGTTTTCCATTCCATGACTGACCTATTTTTCTAATAACTGTCCTCACATGCAGTTTTAAACTTCTTAGTAAGATAATTTGATTCAAGGCAAACAGGCTATCTTTAACATTCTGAGACAGTCTGTATTTCTATCCAGAAATCAGTTAAGTATTTCAGTTTATGAAGCTCCTTTTTAAAAATCCAAATGGCATTCATTTAATCTACATCTAAATCCAGTTATATATCTCTCCTGTATCTCCATGATGCAAGTAGATGTGGGAGAAGAAGCAATGATAACTCTAGATATATAAATAAAACCTGAAATCTTCTGTCAGATTCAGTTACCAAACTACTTCATTGCTCCCTCTGGGAAATCCATCTGTCCCGCCATAAATTCAGTGAAGGGTGGATGGAATGCAATAGATATGACCCAAGGAAGCTCCCAGTAATATTTATGATATTATGATAACTCTGGAAAACCTGCACAGATTTCACTTGAATTATCCAGTTATTCATAGATCAGATATCCTTTCCCAGTGCTATACTAGTAGCTAAAAAATGGATAAGCATCAGAATATGCATTTAGATAATGATCTGTCTGAATTCTTCATCACAAACTTTACAGGTAAATAAGAACATTTAAGGGTACTAAATTTAAACTCAATAACTCTTAATTGTTCTGAAAATAAAAAAACTAGCACATTAGCAGAAATCAGGACTCATGTACTAACCACATCTTTTCCATTTAAAAGCCTTGTTGATTGTGAAACATAATAAAAATTTCAGTATTATTATCTGTAAATGGAAGAATGTCAAAATACATATCAAGCCCCCTTCCCCCGTTGGAGCTGAGCACCTCGGTCAGCTTTGAGAACTCCAGCGAGCCAGCTCCACCTCAGCCACACCAGCTTGGGAGTGAAGGGGAGCCCCAGCCAAACTCAAGGGACTTGGGTGCTCCTCCCTGCCCCCAACGTGCACCCTTAGGGGAGCTAAGCATTGCTGTGAATGACCATGAAAGGAAGGATCTCGTAAAAATAACAAGAAACAAACAACAATTCATCAGCTGCAAGATGAAGCAAAGAAAAACAATGTAAGATTAATAGGTATCAATGAGACAGCAGGTGTCAGCAAAAGTGACATCAAAAGACTATTTGCAGAAATAATAGCAGAACATTTCCCAAGCATGGAAAAAGAATTAAAGAATTGGACATCCAGGTAAGTGTGGAATATAGAACTCCAAGCAGCCAGAACCAAAATGAATCTAAACCCAGACATAGTGATCAAGACCCCAGAAATTCAACAAAAGAATAGAATATTAAAAGCTGTTAGAGAAAAGAAACAGATCACCTATAAAGAAAGCCATTCAGAATCATAAAAGAAATTCTCCCCAACTCATTCCTGGAGGCAAGTATTATCCTGATACCAAAACCAGAGAAAGACCCAGCCAAAGAAGAGAACTGCAGGCCAATCTCCCTAATGAATATAGATGCAAAAATTTTCAATAAAATATTAGCAAACAGAATACAACAAATCATCAAGAAGATTATACACCATGATCGAGTGGAAATCACCCCAGGAATGCAGGGATGGTTCAATGTACACAAATCAATTAATGTAACACACCATATCAAAAAAGCCAAAGACAAAAATCACATGATCATCTCAATTGATGCAGAAAAAGCTTTTGATGAAGTCCAACACTTTTTCATGTTTAAAAAAGCCTACACAAAAATGGGAATAGAAAGCCTTTACCTCAAGCTGAGCAAAGCCATCTATGACAAACCAACAGCTAACATCTTTTTAAATGGTCCAAAATTGTTCACTTTAAAATCAGGAACAAGATGAGGATGTCCACTGTCACCACTCTTATTCAATATAGTTCTGGAAATACTAGCCAGAGAAATTAGACAAGAAAGAGAAACAAGAGAAATAAGGATAGGAAAAGAAGACGTGAAATTATCATTATATGATAATTAATATCATTATCATTATCATTATTTGCAGACGACAAGATACTCTACAAAGAAGACCCCCAAAACTCCACCAAAAGGCTTATAGATTTAGTAACCAGATTCAGTAGCATAGCTGGATAGAAGTCAATGCTCAAAACTCAATCGCATTCCTGTACACAAACAAGTAGGCTGAGAGAGAAATTGGTGAGACCACACCTTTCATTATGGCATCTAAAAAATGAAATACTGAGGAATCAATCTAACAAAAGAAGTAAAAGATCTATACAGTGAAAATTACAGCACTCTGAAAAAAGAGACTGAAGAGGATTGCAGAAAATGGAAAGATATTCCTTGCTCATGGATAGGAAGAACCAATCTTGTGAAAATGGCCATACTCCCAAAATTGTTGTACATATTCAATGCAATCCCCATTAATATTCCATTAGCATACATCACATATCTGGAGAAAACATTCCTAAAATTCATTTGAAAGTATAAGAGGTCTAGAATATCAAAAGCAATCCTGGGAAACAAAGGCAATGCAGGAAGCATCACAATCTCTGACTTCAATTTATACTGCAAAGCAACTGTGAAAATCAACATGATACTGGCAAAAAAAAGAAAAGACCTGAACATCATTGGAATAGATTAGAAGATTCAAATATAGAGACAAACACACTCAGCCACCTTATTTTTGAGGAAGGGCCAAACATGTTCACTGGAAGAAAAATAGCCTCTTTAACAAATGGTGCTGGAAAAACTGGCTTTCCACATGCCAAAGACTAAAACTAGACCCATATCTATCACCATGCACTAAACTAAAGTCAAAATGCATCAAAGATCTAAATATTAAAACAGAAATGCTAAATCTACTTAAGAGAAAGTAGGTAAAACTCTCAGACATAAGGGCAGGTAAAGTGTTCATGAAAAAAATCCAAACTGCACAGGAAATATTTCAAAGACTCAACAACTGGGGCCTCATCTTATTGAAAAGTTTCTGCACATCAAGAGAAATCACCAACAGAGTAAAAAGAAAACCCACGAATTGGGAAAATATTGTATCCACCTGCCCCTCAGACAAAGGACTTCTATCTATAACACATAATGAATTTAAATAATCAGGCTCCCAAAATTCAACAACCCAATCCAAAAATGGGCATCTGAGATGAATACACATTTCTCAGGTTAAGAAATACTGCGAATAAACATGAAAAAGTGTTCAACATCATTAGTCATCTGAGAAATGCAAATTAAAACAACACTGAGATTTCATCTCACCTCCAAATGAATGGCTATCATTAAGAAATCAACCAATGACAAATGGAGAGGCTCCTGGGAAAAAGGAATACTCCACTGCTGATGGGAGTGTCGACTGGTGAAACCACTGTGGAAATCATCTTGGAGATTTCTCACAAAACTAGGATTAGTAGGATTAGAAGTGCCACTTAACCCAGCTATTCTCCTTCTGGGTATATGTCTATGAGAATTGAAAACATCATACCACAGCAATATATGTGCACCCATGTTTATAGCAGTGCAATTTGTCATAGCCAAATCTTAGAAACAACCCAAATGCCCATCAACTGTGGAATGGATAAATAAGTTGTGGTATTTCTATACAATGGAGCATTTCTCAGCTATAAAAAAAGATAAACTCAAGGTTTTTATAGGTAAATGGATGCAACTAGAGACCATACTCATAAGTGAAATAAATCGGACCCACATTGTCCAATCACATTGTCTCCCTGGTATAAGAACATGAAAGAGTAAATAAAAGACAAAATGTACAATAGATAATAAGAAAGGGAAAGAAACTGCTCAAAGGAAGGAACAGCTAGGGAGAGTGAAAGAAGAAAAAGAAATTACTAAGGCACTACACACACACACACACACACACACACACACATGTATGGATAGGTTGTGTGTGTGTATACATATATATACACAGACATGGATTGGTGGCATAACTGTACTTCTGGTGTCTGATGGTTTGTTGAGGGGAACAGTTAATGATTAAAAAGTTCTTTTATTATATTTTGACCAATTTTGCATGCTTGTATCTGGTAATCTGAGCAACTTATATGATGACCACAATTTGCAGTATAACAACCATTGGTGAATTCCTACAATCCTGTTTAGTGAAACTATGTATTGTCTCTCATGTTCTTTTAAATTGCTATTTTCTTATTTCCGTTAATGATTTGATCAGTCTTCTATTCTTACATCTGGTAATCTGAGCAACTTTGTTGAAGATAACAATATGTAGTATAACAACCACTGTTAATCCCTATCCTTTGGTTTCAGACCCTGTATCATTTTTAATGTCTTTGCTTTGTATTGTTTGTATTTTTCCATTGTTCTTTTTTTCAGTACTATTTTCTTTAAAACAAAAATTAAAAAGATACATACCAAAATATAACCTACAACACAGTTATGAGCACTAAGAAGTAAGTTTTGTGGATGTTTATGTGATAGTTTTTAATGATGCTTTAGTTGTGTAAAGCACACTGCTTTGAAGAAATTTTAAAAGGAAGTAGTCTAGGGATAGCAAATTTATTGTATTTTAGCAGTATGATTGCACTTGTTTCCATCCTCCAGAAAGTTCATCATTTCTTACAGAAAACATGTGATTTACAAGGGGAATAAAAGGAACTTCCATTGGGCCATTACTCTCTGTAAGGACAAAACCATTGACTATGGAACAGTAATCTGGATTTACAAAGTAGGCAAGCATCGTCTAGTGTGGATTAAATGGGTGTGTGTTCGCATGGTGGGTTATGGGCTCATTGGCTACCAGTGCTACCTACTAGAGGTGTGCTTTGAGAGTTCAATTTCTAGAAATTAAGATGACATAAAAACAGAAGCATAAGGACATGCACAGTGGTAGATGCAGACACATACAGGAAAGGACACTACCTTTTAAATATATTCAAGAAATTAATAAAGCTAGTTATAAAGTAATTCATCAGGAAACATTAAAAACCAGTAAAAATCCAGTAGATGCAAAATAGCACATATATATATGATAATGGCTAATCATAGGATTGTTATTGTACAATGGAGTGGATATTCACTTTCAGAAGTCACACAAAGCTAAGCATGGCGGCATACACTTATAATCCTAGCACTCTGACTAGCCAAGGCAGAAAGATCACATGCTTAACCCAACCTGGGCAGCTTAGCAACTTTCAAGTCTCTTTGTCAAGACAGTGAATTAGAAAGGGTGGGTTTTTACCTCAGTGTAAAAGCCCTGGTTTCAATCATCAGTATCCCAAAACAGAAAAAAAAAAAAAAAAAAAAAGCAACCATAGTAATAATTAATGATGCAGCAGTGTTAGTTTTTCTGTTGAATACCTCATATAAATTATTGTCTTATTTGGATCATCTTTTATAAACAGCAGCTAAGAAATTCTAAGTTTTATCTAAAGTAGAAGAATATGAATGAGTGGTCTCTGTCAGTCAACAGCCAACACATTTTTGTCAATTAAAAGTCAGATCATCCCAGAACAATTCTACCCACAGCTCTATTTGACTGGAGGTTATGTTGGGAAAATATTACTCAAATATAGCACACACCTCTAGCTTAGAAGAGCATTGCTATGTTTGAAGAAATATAATATATACACCAAAGATAAGCTTTGATTTATGGTGTATTCAAAGTTTTGATAAATATACTTAAAATTTATATTAGCACTACTTGAAAATTAACAGTGATCATTTGATGCTACAAATAGGCATAGCAAACTTGTGTTATGATTTTAAATTTATATTTCTATGTATATAAAATCATATTTAGCAGAGTAAAAATCTAAGCCAGAAGGGAAAATACCAACAATCTCAAAATTAAAGATAATATGCAAAACTCCATAAATATTTCAGTGAAAACATGATTTAAATATACAGTATAACTCTACAAAAGTATAACCAAATATTAATCAGATTTTAGGTGAGAAGGATGATTTTCTCAGCTCTACATTCATGGAAAATTTCCTCTTCTTCCCATCCCACCAGTAAAATATTAACAATTAAATTTCATCCATCTCCAAATTTATATATATCAACCTTTAAAGGAAAAATAGAATAGTAAAATAATGATATTAATGTTTAACAAGACAATAAAAATATTTTAACTATAACTAATAAGCAATAAAAATTATTATGTAGGAAAAATTAATAAGCAGATAATTAAAAGAAAAAAATACAACTGGTCTACACATAAAGTAATTGTGTAGAAGCAGAAAAGTACAATGCTTTCTTTACCTGCCACAAGGGTCAGTACTGATTGTTCTGTGGCCAGCTATCCTCTAGCCAATTTGTTTGGTACTTTCTCATTTTAGGTACCTTTCACAAATCCTTGAGCCAATTAATGAAGACTACCAAAATGTCGCTGTGTTACTGTTCATGATAAATTTGTTGTATTTTATCCACTGAAGACAATGTATGAAAAATACTAAAATATAAGACAATTGAAATACTTTTTATTTTCCTTCCTACCTTTAAGATGTCTTTGTTTTACAGTAGAGTCTTTATTAACTATATTGTATGTGGCTCATACACATTACAGTCTTATATTCCTGAACATTATACTCTTGGTGCAAATAAATAATTGAAAGTTACTGAAAAATACAGATGCATTACCAAAAGGAGAATGTCATTCACTAATGTGACCTTTTTGATGTAACAGAATGGTTTCTCTATTTAGATTTTACAGTTACATATTGAGAATTTTTTACTTGCAGGACCTGTGGATATTTAAAGATGTCACTGAAGTCATTTATTTAGAGATTTTCTCCTAAGTGCCCCTCTCACTAAACTTGATAATGTTTATAAAGCCTGAGATGGCTTGACTGACTTAAATGATGCCAAATTATGGCTGATGTTAACTGAGATTAGCTCATATTGTACAATTTCAGAAGACATCTACAAAGCAAATCATTTAATAATACCCTGGTTTTAAATTACAATTATTCCACCAATATACTGTATAATATTTTTCATATAAGAAAATTATTCCTTGAGAATTTCTCTTTGAAACAGTAATGTAGGAAATATAATCTCATGTGCAGAGGATATCAAACACCTTAAAATGATGCATTAGCCTATCTGGATATTGAAGTCCAAATAATTAGTAGATTAGAAGATTCCCATGGCAAGTTTCCATGTCATTTTCTAACGTCAGATTGAATAGAATACATTGATAGATAGTTAAACATTAAAAAGGAAGATATATATGTATATATTTCATAAGACAACATTTTGATCTTAGCAATTTGATTTTCCTTATCTTGAAAAATATCTGGATAAAAAACATATTTTTCTATTTAAGGAAATACTATAACTATACACCTGAGGGTTTCTTGGTAATTTAGTATAATAGTTCTTGTGAAGTTTTCTCACTGTGGTATTGTTGAGAAAATATTTGATAGGAGTGATTTGGAACCCCTAGATGATATTTCCTATATTGAGTAAGTGAATTATTACTTTCACATACAGTTAAAATACTGCATTTTTATAGGCAATTTTATTTGTATTTCAAATGCAAATGCTTTTTATCTTGGCAAAGTGCATTTTAATAACATTTTAATAAAACTGAAATATTGTTCAAGAATTTGAAATCTACTTAATAAAATGTAAAGTCAAAAGACTTTCAAGTATGGCCCTTTTGAGAATCCATGACAAATCTTTATAAATATTTTGTGAAGCTTTGAAATTAGTTAAGATTGAAAGGAACAAATATCAAAGCAGAAATGCAGTGACTTATCATAGGTCAATGAAATAAGTAACATTTTGATGCTATGATTTTATATTTTTCTATATATGCAAGACTATAATAGCATTCTTCTTTTTTAGAAGAAAAATACTTTTCTCCAAATATTTATTCTCCAGTCCAGTCAGCAGCTTACTAGAGCCACTAGGAATTAACTGTTCCTACTACAAAGGATGAACAACTGGGATACTAAAAATCTTTTGCATAGCAAAACAAATCACCAACAGAGTTAGGAGACAACTGGCAGCATGGGAAAAAAATTGCCAGCCATTCTCCAGACAAAGGACTAATATCTAGAATATATAAAGAACGACAATAAGAACAAAAAAACAGACAACCCAAATTTAAAGACTCAATTCAAAAACAGGCCTCAAAAACGAATGGATGATTCTTAGATGAAAGAAGTATAAACAGCAAATAAGTACATGAAACAATGCTCAACACCACTGGCCTTTTGAGAAATACAAGTCTTTGCAAGCCTTTTTCCTTTCCACTGGATGGCACTTGGAAGCAGCGTTCACATTCTGAATCATACTTCTAAAGACACTCACAAAACAGGGCTTTCAGAACTATTTAAGACAGTGAAAAGGAAGATGTGATAAGTGTATTGGAAGCAAGAGGGAGTACACTGAAGGGAGACAAAGGCCAATGTGTCTTTCACAGTAATAATTTTTTAAAATTTAAATATTTATCATATATTTGTTCACCCCTTCTATATTGTGCTTAATATACCATGTAAATGTATTGCCAATAAGAAAACAGAATCCTACTATAATAATATACAGGCACTATTCTGAAGGCTTTTTCCTAAAAAATATATATCTTCCAGCTGCCTCACTATTAAACTGCAGGCAGCACTTGTAACAACTGAAAATTTTTCCACCACAAAGTTTATTGCATTCATAGTTCCTAGATTTGTATATTTAATGATGTTTTAATAAACAGATCAGGACATTTTTCAGAGTAGCTAACCTCATGTCTGGAGATGACCAAAAAGAAAAAATGGTAAGATGGTTCAGAAATATCTTTATGTTTCCATACAGCAAAAGGTCTCAAAAATACCTGGTATTGTGATAATAAGCCTAAAGAAACCAACATTCAAAATTTCCACTGAGTGAAAGGTGTGAGTAGAACAAATTTTAGCAAATTGAAAAAGGTTAAATCTATGATCCACTATGAGTTCTAAGTGATTTGTTGTGAATACAAAATGTAGGTTTAATCCCTCATTATTTCAATACTATATGGCTGTTTATGTCTTAAGGACATATACCTTTTTAAAGAGCAAACATACAACAATTGATCCACAAATAAGGTAATACTTATGACACATAGATTCCGTTGTCACTATTATATGAAGATGCCTGACACACATCATCAGCTGTGCACACTGTAGGCAGTGACACATTCTTGTCCTTTGGCTCTACCATCTCCATGAAGAGCTCTTCTTCTGCTCATGTACACTTTCCACAGAGAGGTTACAAGAAACTTAAGGATGTTTCATTCACATAATTTTTCATTAATCTTACGTGAGGCACACTTTTCCATTTTCCATCAAGAGTCTAACAAGACGTGAATCAATTATTTAACTTCTTTAGGTTAAAGGTTGTATGTTTTGGGACAAAATGCAGTATGAAATGAGTTGTTTTGACCTAACTGGTTGTCTTGGTTACTTTTCTCTCTTTGCTGAGACAAAATACCCAACGCCCAAAATGAAGGAAGGAAAGGTTTATTTAGCTTACAGTTTGTGGAGGTTTCAGTCCATACTTGGCTGGTTGAGAGGCACAGTGGCACATGGCAGAGGGCAAAAGTTCATGGCAGCAGAACACAGCAAAAACGACAAGCAAAAGGAAGAATGGCTGCAAGCAGTCCCTTTGCTTCCCTTACATTGTAAACAGGCTACCCCCACCCAGGGGGTGTGTAGCTCTCACACAATCTCTGTGCCTTCCTCTTCCACAGGCTCAGGATATGTACAAAGTAAGTACCCTGGCTTCCTGTGGAGCCACTCAGCCAAACCTCTAAAGTCCCCAAGTTGACACAATGTATCAACCATAACATTGGTGTTCTATTTAAACAGGATGAAGCTGTTTATTTCACATAAATTCTCAAAATTGGGACTTATCTTGCTAAAGACTTTTTGACTGGGATAATATATCTGATACTTAAAATTATCAAAAAAGAGTAAAAGGGTTCTGTATATTCCTTTAAATGAATAACACCACTTTGTGTTCGGTCTTTTGAAATAAATGGTTTCTTAAGACCACATCAATTTGGTTAGACAGATACTAAATAATATTTTTAGCTAACCAGCCAAGGTTCAATATAAATAGTGTACCAACTATTCCTTCTGTCAAGAAAATCATAACAAAGAAGTGATACAGAAGAAATTGATAATTTACTAATTAACTGAAGTTTGTTACTTTTTTTGCTGAGAATGCAATCCAAGGCCTAACACATGTTGGATAAATGTTCTATATCTGACACACACAACCATGAAAATAATTTAAAATAAAAGCTGTGCAATACAATTACTAAAAATTAAAATGGAATGTACAATGTAAAAAGAGTACAATTTAGCACTACAGACCAAAATTCCAGCAGCCAGAAATACCTAGAGTATTTCCCAAAATTCATTGTAGAATATTTCTTTTCTGACAGCTAAAATAGATGTCAATATAGACATAGTCATAGAACTCATAGAAATAGAGAAAATAAAGTCTTATTTTATTAAATAATGTATTAAATATATTAAAACTGAAATCAGAACCTATATGTGATTTTAAAATAAGTTTTTTAAAAATCATGATTGCCTGAATTGACCTGAAAAAAATGACTAAAACTGCAAGAAATTTTTAATTTAGACATTTTTCACTCTAGCTTATGAAAAATCTAAGTAGTTAATATTTCAATTACATTTTTCATCACCTGATATATTAAGAACACTTGAAAACTATGAAAAAGTTAAGTAGTTAATATATTTAATTACATATTTCATCACTTGATGTATTAAGGACACAACTTTTGTATTATCTTCACAGAAATGTGTAAATCTGATCAGGAGAAAACATCACACAAATGCAATCTTCAGATCATTTTACAAAATGCATCGCAAGTACTCTACAAATATGCTACAATCATGAAAGACAAGGAGAAATGGAGAAATTGTCATAGATTGGACATGAAAGAGACCTGACAATTAAATGCAATTCCACTGAGCAAGAGAAAAAATTTCAGTGGAAACTCTGGAATATTGTGATGAAAGTCTATAGTTTTGTTAAGGGCATTGTACAAATATTGCTTTCTTGTTTTGCTAATTATACCATGGTTCTAGAAGGTGTGAACATTAGTGAGAATAAGGCAATATGGGAACTCTATTGGGTTACAACTTTTGAGTATAGAATTATATCAAATTTAAAAGGCTTTAAAAATAGGAAAAAAAATAGTTTCACTTCTATGCCAGTTCTGCCAGTGAAGAACTTTTATTGCTCACTAGATCCTGATAGCTGTAATTTCTCCCAAAATTGCATTATATATATATATATATATATATATATATATATATATATATAACAAGCTTTGAAAACGCACTGGGGAAGATCATTGAAACTATTTAAAATTAGAACCATGTACTGTTTGCATTTATTTTTATTCTTTTTCTTCTTTTGTTAGATAAATGTTCTTGCCATTGTTTTAAAGATGGGTTTGTAAGTCACACATTTGAAAAGATCTCTGCTCTTACAGTCCTGCTTCCTTTCCCTGAGAAGATTGCTGGCTGCGCTGCAGCGTTTCCTGGCGTGGACTATTCTGCTAGTCTTTTGTCACCACCTCTCCACTGATCATTTGTTTGGGTGTGTATCGTTCCCATGTTTCTGTTATTGCCGCTGTAGTTGTTGTCAGTATTCTTCCACTAGGCTACACACAAGAATTCTATATATTTTGGGTTCTTTAATATTTAGGAATGATTTACAATGCTTGAGTAGACACTATGCACATAGAAAGGAATTTAAAGAAGAACAAGTCACTGAAAAGAGGACTCGCTATCAAACATTTCATAGAGGAGTGAAGTATGGAAAGATTAAGGACAGAAGGGTGCGAAGGCAGAAAACACTCGAAGCGCAGGAGGAAATAGAGTCGAAAGTCTGTATAAACCCCAAGAGAAGGGGTATTCTGCATCCCATGTCCCTCTTACTCTAACGAGGGCTAAGTGCTTGTGCAGGAGGGAAAAGGATGTGATGAGATCAGAAACTCAATCTGGGTCAGTGTATGGAAATTCTTGAATGTTACTCTAAGGAGAATCATTTCTCCTTATAAATAACAGATGATAAGAGAGTGGTTATACGTGAATGTAATATAACAAAAGCACTGTTTTAGGATAACAAAACCAGTCAAGCATGGACAATGTGAACTTGAAAGAGGCAAGTGAAAATGTAAGGCAGTGTTTGCCATGAACAGTAAATGAGTACACAAAGTCCTAAGCAGCAACTAAATCACACTTCTCAGCATTACAGGTGTTGGAAATACATGAATATTATAGTTTTCAGTCCTGATCTGCCAGTGTTCATAATCCATTCCAGAAAATTTCCTTTGTGCGATGGATGCTGATAACCTGTTAGCCAAAAGTTTACTTGGAAATTATCCTAATGTAGGAGCGTCAGGACAAGCGGCCTTAGGTGAAGTATATATACACCAATTCCCTAGGAATACATTTATGAT
Source organism: Dinomys branickii (assembly GCA_004027595.1). Taxonomy (NCBI): domain Eukaryota; kingdom Metazoa; phylum Chordata; class Mammalia; order Rodentia; family Dinomyidae; genus Dinomys; species Dinomys branickii. The sequence continues at coordinate 36,683 of PVLD010006325.1, forward strand.
ATATTGCAAATGTACACTGATAAAAATTAATGAATATAAATAAATTTGAAAGATAAGCCCTGAAGATAATCAAGAAAAGGATGAAGAAGGGAAGAATATTCTAAGTTGGAAAGAGATAGAACACATAAAAGTATTGAGGTGCAAGATGAAAGTCAAGATCAACTGAAATTTTCTGTGATATTGAAATGACTGAAAAGACAACTTTCTAAGATGGGCAGTTTTGAGCAGAATTATGTTGCTAAGCATGGTTCTCTTTGCAAAAATTATATAATATACTTTACAGTTGTTGGTTTTAAGATAATTTTTCTACATGCGGTTTATAAAACCTCTTCAAGGTTTTCGAACAAGTTCCAGGATACATGGTATGACATCAGAGCAAGAACCCCAACAATTAAATTACAGAGGGACCAGGAACTGTATGATTCAGAAATGAATTCTAAGACACAGCCTTGTATCAACAAACAAAGCAGCCAATACCTCTAACAAAGATCAGATTAGTATGGGATAGGGCCATTTAGCTTGGTAAAGGGGAGGTACGGAGGAAAAGTAAACATTTTAATCCAATCCAATACTTTAATATTGATTTCTCTTTGCCAGACTTACCTTGTAGAATACTTATAATGCTTTTGACATTGAGATACTTGGCCAAAGCTATTGGATTAGTCAAGGTAAAAACTCAGCTACTGGTGTAATCTCTTGTATTTCATTTAAATGTGATTTATTCCTTTCTCCACACGAAGGCTCTTTATATTGATAAAATAAATGAAATTGAAAACCTCAAAGGGAATTTAATGTCCACTCACACAAGGTAGGTTTTCAAAAAGTGTAAGTAGCAGCCAAGAAAAGGATTCAACTACATGAAGATTATGTCTCCTATGTCTCTTCTCTTCCCCTGTTTTTGTCATTTCCTTCTGTTGTTGCCTTTTCGAAGTCAATACTCGTCAGATTTCCTGCACTTTTTGTGTTAGCTAATAGTTCTACTTAAAGTTTCACATCACTAAAAGTTGTCATTCTACATGTCAAACATGGATTTTATTACTCAAAACTTTAATGTTATTTACTACAATTATGGCTGCACCTGCTTGTACATGGAAACCTTTATACAAAATTAAATCCTTAAAGATTTTTACAGACAACTCTACTAGGAAAATTAGTATTTTTTTATTTGCTTCATCAAAGTTAGGACAATTGTCAAAAATATCTTGGCAAGCACTAAAGCTTTTGTGTTTAATATGCACAGCAAGATTTTGGATCTGCCTGAAAAATTGCAGAATCTCAAATGTTTCAAAATAATGTTCTGGTTAATATTTAATGTAACTACAGTAGATCATATTGAGTTTTGTGTCAATCAAAGAAATCAAATACTGAAGAAAAATGAATTTTCAATCTTAATAAAATAAAATGAGAGTAACTCCTAATGAATACAAATTAGATCATTTTTGTTTAGTGTCAGAAATAATGGATTGGAAAGAAATATAAGCTCTAGGCCTTGGTTTTTACACACTTGGTGTTATGATTGATACACTGTGTCATCTTGGGAAGTCTAGAGGTTTGGCTGAGTGACTCGGCAGGAAGCTTAAGGTGCTTACCTTGCGTACATCCTGAGCCTGTGGAAGAGGAGGGCATGGAGATTGTGTGAGAAGTACATGCCTCCTGGGTGGCGGTAGCCTGTTTACAAAGTAAGGGAGAAAAAGAGGCTGCTTGCAGCCATTTCCCCCTTTTGCTGGTTGTTTTTGCTGTGCTCTGCTGCCCCGAACAGTTTGCCCTCTGCCATGTGCAACTCTGCCTCAGAACCAGCCAAGTATGGACTGAAACCTCCACAAACTGTAAGCGAAATAAAACTTTCCTTCCTTAATTTTTGATGTTGGGTATTTTGTCACAGCAACGAAAGAAAAGTAACCAAGACACTTCCTTTTAGACTGGCTTCTGCACTGAGATCAGACATGAAGAAAGTTAGTACTCAGAGGGCCTCTATTCCTCAGAGTGCTTCAATTTCCAGTCCCTATTCTTTCAAATATATAGGACCCAGAAAAGATGACTACAAGTTTCAGTATGAAATCACTGTTATCTTTAATTCCTTTCAGTGACCCCTCTGAAATTGCTCATCCTGTTCATCAAACAAGTTGACCAATGCAATAGCCACCTGCATTCCACAGTGTACTTCATGCCTTGCTGGTGCTGACATTAACCCTCAGCCCTTTCCCCAGCCTTTCTCTCTGGCTTTTCCAGAACCATTCTGTCCTCCTGTAATTGTTGCTCCCTTGAACCTCATTCACAGACTCTGCTTTTTCTTCTCATTTCATACACTCTGCTTCATTTATCCTAGCTCAAAGACCTTCCAAGTGGAGGAAGCCCAAATAGTTTACCACTCAAATCAGAACACATGAGTAATAGGGGCTGATAGTAATATTTGTATAAGGAAAACAGGAATAAAGTGGGCAAATCTAAATACAGTATCTACTTATGCAGATGAAATACTAGAATTCAAAAGTGGTCCAGTTCTTCACCTTTTTTATATCCAAGCCTTTGACCTTGTGGTCTTGTATCCCTCTCTTCACACCCTCCTCCCGCTGGGCTATGACCAATAGGATGAGGGGACAGCGATGCAATGCCAGCTCTAGAATAGTCATCAAAAGAACACACACACTTCTGCTTGTTGTTTTCCACCGGTGGATCTGCTGGTGTTTGTAGCTGAGTGTTCTTGTAAAGACACATCTAGCTCAGCTTGTTGGAGAGCTACAAGCATCACACAGAGAATTAGATGAGGAAGGAAATGAAGCTGCTCTGGCTGACAGCAAGAAGCGAATCCACCCAGCTACTCAGCCTGAAAACAGGGATAAAGCAGCATCCAGAAAAGACCAGATTTTTTGCGATAAGTTAAATATATACTTTTAAAGTATAAAACTATTAATTGAGTAAGAAAAAACTTGTGTTGAGCTAAAAAAGATGGAGATGGTTTATTAAGCAACATTACTGTGGTTTTTGATACATCACCCACTAACTCAAATTTCCTTTGAGATTCAGATTCATATTCTAAAAACTTTAAAGATAAAATTATAAAACTTTCCAAATATTTAATGCTTTAATTTTATTCTTTTTGTCAGAAATCTAGCTTTACAAGTTAGAAACACAAGCCATACTAAATTTTCACTCTTCCCCACTTCCAATGTGAGGACTCTGCTTACTAAGCTTATTCTATATGTATCTTTATAAGTCATTACTTTCTTCTGTCATCAGTGACTGGACTGGATTTTGACTGCACCATCCGAATCAGTGTTCCCTCAGGAGAATTATCCAGCAGTAGTCCAATGCATCCACTGAATGGAATGCATTCATTTATCTACTGCATATCCAGAATTGGAAAATTGAGAAAGTATCACTCAAATATTTCTTTAGGATTTAATTCCCCTGAAGAGTCAGGGTTGAAAAAGGTTTACAGTCGTCGTTCATTCTTCACCTGAACTACTGCAATGTAGCTCTGATTGTTCAACCTTTAGCGTCCTTTTCTTCTAAGTTATTCTTCATGAAAGTAAAGATTTGCTTTCGCCTTTGCCATTATTTTTCAACTCTGGGTCAAGTCTTCATGAAAACCTTAAGTGTTCTATAACAAGGATAACCACAAAATTAAAACAGTGGTATATTTTACTCTACTACTAATTTCTTATGTTTACCTGACTATGCATATGAATATTAATACCTGAAAATTTGCTGCTATCATTTATAGTCTTTCTAATGGCTACTGATTATTATATGAAAACCTGTGTTGAGCACCTGCTATAGTTTTAAAGAGTTGCAAATAAATATAGTAGGCATGCCATGGTCAGTTTGACTTAGATCAAAACACGTCATAGATCCAGAAAGGAGACTTCCAATTTAAAATCTTTCAAGAGACAACATTCTTTTGATTAGAACACCTTCAGATATATTGAAATACTTTCTAAGGTGAACATTGTGAGCTTTCCTGATATTTGAGCAGCAACAAAATTTTCTACTAGCTGCTGTAACTTGCCAAGATTTCCTCCATAATTTAATCAGGCCATCAATCAGCAAGGTTAGGTCATACAAGTTAATATTTATTTACAGCTTAGATACAGTTGAATGAGTCTTGGTTTAACTGGAGGCAAAATGTTAGTTCCTCATGACATTTAACAGTTCCTGGAGTCATTATTTTGACAGTATCTATTTGACCTGAGAAATTTCTTGCCTACAGAAATAGTCTTTGGGCAAAATTTGCATATATAAAATCTCAAGAGTGAAAATGACCTTAGAGGTCAGTCTTAATCATCTATTAAAAATAAATATAGGCTTTTGTGTAAGATGATGACATGGACATATTTCCTCACCCAGTGTTCATGAAAATGAACCAGGAAAACACTAAAACAAAGGAACAACATGCTCTAAGCCTCCAAACCATGGAAGTTATCATCAAAGGCTCAAGGCTTCAAGAATGTCTTCTAAACATACTAAAAGAAAATTGGTGGAAGGAACGCATGAAGGTTTAGTTTATAGTTTCCATTTTCATAAACTTCTATTTTCATGAGAAAACAGAAAAGATCCTAGAAATCTTAGAATTTGTAGGACTGGTTTTCACAAAGAGTAGATCACTACAGCAAGCGGTTTTTTTCTGGAACAAATGGCTAAAACATTAATAGAACACCCAATAGAAGCACTCTAAATCTGAGTGAAGATCTTGAACAATTGCAGAACCTCAGAGGCAATCTTTTTCTTTTGGATGAAGGTATAATGGAAACACAAAGCTCATGAGGCCTAAGACATGATTTTTCTTTTTGAGACAGGGTTTCACTATATTGTTCATGCTAGCTGTAAGCTCTTTGTAGCCCAGGCTAACCTCAGACTTGCAGCAGTCCTCCTACCTCAGCCTCCACAGCGCTGGGAGGACAGGCATGCACCACCAGGCCCAGCCTGAGATATAATTAAGGGACAGTAAGTGCATTGATACCAGTTTCTAAAGGTTTTTTTTTTTATTCCCCACCCAAACCCAAACCATAAGATTATCGAAAGTATGCTTGAAGTCAAAAGAAATGTACAATTTTTAAAAATCAGGCAAAATAACTCTGAAATCTATACTAAGAAAGGAGAAAAATTAGAACATTACCAAAGAATATTTCTAAAATGTTCAAGACAATTTAGCACCAAATGATTTAGTACCACTTATGTAGTCAGAGCAAGCAGCAGTAAAGAAAATTCTAAGGTAATGACAGCATAATACAGGGCAGAACAGAGGGTTTATAAAGAGAAAAATCAGAATGTAAACTCTCCTCAAGGAAGGCAGTGAAAGCTATACCTTATTTCTATAAACATTTATCAAACATTTTGTTAAACTAAATATATCAGTTAGTTGTAGTGACTTTTTTTGTTTTTATTATTGCTAATTTGGTAAATACCACTTGGGTTTACCTTTCCAGAAGCATTTTCTGAAAAAGGCAACAGGCAGCTGTTCAGGCTAATGCGACTAGAACTGTGTGTTAGTTTCATGACCAGCAGTAGCAGCAGCCCGTTCAGAGTGGTTACACTAAGAACTCTCCTAATTTGCTCCATTCTTGTATCCCAGCTTGAAAAATGGATGTGGAAGTGAAGCACTTTTTTGTCAAGTCTGTTGAGTGTGAAGCTCTTGTCTATGTATATGGCTGTAGCCTACACATAGATAGATATGTCATCCTGCATCTCGTGTGAATATGTGTGTGTGCAAGTGCTTCTGCACAGAAGCTAAGTATTTGCCTGTCACACAATATGTCAGATTGAAAGTAGATGTTGATGTCTGATAGAAATAGCAAGACTGCATCAAGTGAAATATTTGCAAGTGGGCCCAGTTAGTGCTTTTTGGAAAAGGCCCAACCATGCACTGGTAAGTACTAGACACAAGGGTCACACAGGGACTTGGAGAAAGAAGACAATGGCGTGGCCACTTCCAGGTCTTGCAAGAGAAGACGATATGCAGCCCTTTGCAGAGCTTCATGTGTGATGCTCAATTGTTCGTAGACAGTTAAAAGAACCATAACTGTGATTCCATTCCATGTTGTAATGGGAAACAACTATCAAAGTAAAATCTTCAAGGAAACAGTAAACATAAGTAAGTTATTTTGCATAAAATAGCTTACATGAAATAAGTAATTTATTTTACAATGTTAATTACTAGAGTAAAAAATATGTAAATGATATGCCTAAGTGAAAGAACAGCAGGCATGAATCAGCTAAAGCTAAAAATAGTTGACAAATTAGGGGAATCAAATACATGTTTAAGGGAAAAGGCAGAAAAGGAAACAAATAAAAAGTAAATCAGAAAAATTAATTATAAATACTATTAAAATCACCTTAAATTAAAATTATAAAAATTAGAGACAACATGTCTTCATTCAAAATGAGAAAGTGTGTGTATAATTAGAGTTACTGAATGAGGAAATACTATGTACTTGAAGATATTCAATAAGATCAAGAGGTAAACAAAAATAGTCAAAACAGGAAAATCTTGACATAAAAATACTGGGTGAAAGTGACACTACCTGCAAACTATAAAGTTAAACATTTGGTATCAAAATAAATCTGGGCAATAAAGATGAACAGTAATAAATTTATTTCAAGTCTATAGTTCATGTTGTATTCCATAAGCAAAATATATGGGCAATCAATTAAATTTCATAAGCAAAAAAGTTGTTCTGAAAATAATTTCAGGAAATCTTTATATATTACATACTATAAAAGTTATGTTGAAGAAGGAAAAAGTTCTTATAATAATAGATTTTTTAAAATACAAAAACATGTCAAGTAAGCTAGTCACAAAAGAAGAAATGCAAATAAGTAATATACAGGAAAAGACAAGTTTCACCAATTACTGTTTTAAATATCAACGGCAAACTGAACATTTATTTCTCAGTTAGTAGACATTTAAGTTGTGTCCACTGTTAGCTACCATAAATAAAGCTTCTATGAACATCTAAATGTAGAGTTTTGTGTAAAAATACACTTTCAATCTCTTGGATATATACCTGGGTGTGGAATTTCTAGGTCATATGGTAAGTCTACCTTTAACAATTCAAGGATGTGTCAAATACTTCCAAACAGCTGCAGCATTTTATAATCTTTTCAACAATTGTATGAGAGTTTCACTTTCCACATATCCTCACCTACACTTATTCTGTTTGTTTGTAGCTACATCAATGTCTGTAAAGCAGAATCTCACTGTGTTTCCTATTTGTAGCTCTCTAATAAATAATGATGTTGAGCATCTTTCCTGGGATTATTAACTTTACTCAAAATGTCCATTCAAATCTTCTAATCGTTTTAATATTAGCTTTTACTTTTAAATGATTGCTTTATAATCCAGATATAAGTCATTACAGATATGTGATAAATAAATAATTTATCCTAGTGTATGGTTTATCTTTTTACTTTCTTGATGGTGTCTTCTGAAGCACAAAAATATTTTAATATGTAAGAAATTATTTTTTTGTTATTTGGGCTTTGAGATCATATCTTAGAAATAATCAAAGGTAACAAAAATTTGTTTCATTGTGTTTTTTAAAGTTTTAGGGTTTTATTTTTACTTTTATATCAACAAGGTATTTTAAGCTAATTTTTAGGGATGGTGTGAGGTAGGGATTTAACTTCATCCTTTTGCATATTTATATCCAATGGATGCAAATATTTGTTGAAAAACCTTCCTTTCTCCCATCCAATTCTCTAGCATCCTTGTCAAAAATCAACTGACCTTTAAAATAAAAATTCACTTCTTAACTTTCAGTTCCATGTTGTTGATCTCTGTGCCTGTCCTCACATTGACCCTTTACTGTGCTAATTATGAACACTGAACATCCTTCAGGATATCATGTTAGTGAATAAAACAGGACTTAATAATAGTGCTAAGTTAGATCAAATATTTTTCAACCATTATGGAATTAAAATGGAACTTAACTGACAGAAAGAAATTTGAAAAATCCACAACTATATGAAAATTGAATAGCATCCTTCTAAATAGCCAATGAAACAAAAGTAACTTATAAGGAAAAACCAAATTCATTTCAATACGAATAGAAACAAAAACAAAACATATACAAAAACTTAAAAGTACAATTCTAGCACTGCTTAGGAGGAAATTCATAGCCATAAACTAACTACTATAAATATACTTGGAAAGAATGAAAATCTCAAAAGATCACCTAAGCTTCTACCTTAAGAAACTAGAAAAAGAAGATAAATCCAAAGCAAGCAAATAAAAGGAATGAATAAATATTAAAGCATAAATAAATGTAATTGAAAATTTTTTTTTTGTAATAGAAAATTAAAACATAAAACCAACAGTAAGCATCGCTTCTTTGAAAAAATTGACAACTCTTTAGCTAGGTTATTTAATAAAGAGATATATACCAAAGAATAATGGTAATATCAATACCAAATTTAAAGATTTATAAAGGGTTAAAAGGGAAATTGTTACTAACATAAAAGGAAAATTGTGCCAATAAATTGTAAAACTCAGTAAAATGGACAACAACTATAATTTAGTTAATAACCAAAACCTTTCCACAAACAAAAGCTTAAAATCTGATGATTTCACTGGTGAATTCTGCCAAGTATTTAAAGAAGGAAGAATATTAACTCTTTACAAATTCCTCCAAAAATACGAGGAAAGCACATCTCTAGGTTCATCCTGGGAGGCCAATGTTGCCTTGATAACAAAACCAGAAATAATATGACAAGAAAGATACAGACCTTCATTTCTTAGAACCATAGATGCAACCAGATGCATCTTTTAATAAAATCTTCCCATGATCAAAACATTTAACAAATTGTTGTAAGTAAACTTTCTCAGTGTAACATAGACATCTACAAAAAAGCAACAGCTAACACCATATTTAATGATGAAAAACTTAAGACCATCCCTAAGATCAGAAGTAAGTCAAGGACATCTGGTCTTGCCACCTGTGTTAAAAATTACATCAGAATTTCCAGAGCAAATAATTTTTAAAAAGTAAACTAAAGGCATCCAGATCTGAAAGGAAAAAGTAAAATTATCTTACCTTGGAGGTAACATCGTCTTGTATATAGAAATCTACCAAATATAAATGAATAAATGAGCTCATTAATTTTAAATGTTGAAACAATATCAGTATGAAATAATCACCTGTATGCACTAGCATTGTATAGTCTGAAGATTAAATTTTAAGACAACAATTTCATTTGCAATAGTATCAGAAAAATAAAATGCTAAGAATATGTTTGACAGTAGCTGTGTCAGGTCAGTATTTTAGATTTGCTTTTGCTGCTGCAAGTTGCCACAAACTTACTGGCAAAAGGTAATAGTAATATGAATGTGTTATCTTACAGCTCTGAAAGTCAGAAAGCTAAATAAATTTCACGAGACTGGACTCTGGGTGTTAGAGAAGCTGGGAAGAGTTCCCTTCACACATTCTGCCTTCGTCTCCCATACTTGAAGGAAATTTGTGATTACAGTGGACCCACGTGGACAGTCTAGGATACTCATCATTATCTTAAGCCAGCTAATTAAAAATCCTAATTCCATCTGCAAATCTAATGTCACCTTGTAATACAACTTACTATATTAACAGGTTCTGTACGTTGTTCTGTTTCATACTTTCTGTTTTTGTCATTATGGAAAAAATGGGATTTAAAATAATATAATGGGAAAAATTGAGATTACATTTCTTTCTCTCCAGCTTTGCTGTTTGTCTTAGTCCATTCTGTGATGCTGCAACAAAATACCTAAGGCTAAATATTTTTTAAAAGAGGTTTACATGATGTACCATTCTGGAGGTCCAACAGCATGGCGCTGTAACAATTTCTGCTAAGGGTCTCATGGCAAATGACATCACATGGCCAGAGTTCATAAGCTGAGCAAGAGCAAGAGAGATCACCTGGTAAGAAAGGAACAGGAGACCAGCAGGGCCCAGCCCCATTTAACAAAGTGCTCCCAAGGGAGTCAATCCACTCAGTAAGATTCAGACCAGGCCTTGAAACCAACATTAACTCTTTCATGGGTATGGTAATACATCATCATCTCCCACTAGGCTCTGCCTCTGAAGCACCCTACAACCTTTCAATACTGTTACATTAGAGAATGAAGAAACCTCAACATAAATTTTTCTAGGTTAGCTTAATGTCCAGCTAATGATTGGAAAGCTAGTGATTTATAGGCTTGGACCCAATAAAGTCAGCCAGTCTTCAGCACATGCCTTGTGTGTATGTTAGGGCACAACTTCAACACTCTGGACATTTACTATTCAGCTTTAGCCTTTGCTTCCTGCCTGGTCAAGTGCTCGAGGTCAGACAGAGATGACCAGTTTGACTCTTCCCAATCTTTGCTGGGCATGTGCATGGCCCGTGATGCACATGTCTTACGCATTCATAGAAATACCTAAGAGTGTTTCCAAATGGCCTAGGAACACTTCATGATCCAGATTTCCTGGTTGGAAATGTGGAAAGTTAAAACCTAAAAAGAATACTCTTCTTACTCACATTCAGCAATTTTTCTTGAATAAATGTTTCTTGGACTGGTTAATTCTACAATGTCGAAAAAGTTGATTTTGACAAGTTTTTCCAGTGCTCGCTCTGCTTCTATAGAGGAGTATATTTTGAAGTCTTTATTTTGTCCTTCTGGGAGTGCTTATTACTGAGTCTCTATTACTGAGTTTGACCAAAATTTATTCCTGGTGTAGGATTAGTCACCAAAGACTTTGAATGTTATGACTCTATGTCAAATAAAAGAGTGACGTTAGGTTTGGTGTTCCTTTGATAAAGTGGTTTCCAGAAGAGCACTTGGTACATATGAATATATGTGGTGTGTGAGTGTGTGTGTGTGTGTGTGTGTGTGTGAGTATAGTTCGCTTACTGGGGATTGAACCCAGAGCCTTTGCATACAGCTATATTTCTAACCTTGTTTATTTTTAATTTTGAGACAGGGTCTTCATAAATTGCTAAATTGCCCAGGGTGGGCTTGTTTTGCAGTCCTCCTGCCTCACGCTCAGAGAGCACTGGGATCACAGGCAGGTACCAGCACACCCCACATGTATGTTTGCCTGCTCCCAAAGTGGCATAGCACCTACTACAAGAAAGGGAGAAACTAGCCCCATTTCTGGTGTAGAAGACTTAATTATATTATATTCATTTGAATTAGATAAATATTTGCTTATTCATGACAATGTTTCAATTGACCTGTTGTGTCCCAGTGATACATGAATAGGTAAGTTTCAGACTTTGCCCTTAATGAATTTAGTGAGTTCTAAGGTTTTACTTTCTAGGTAGAAAGAGGAAGAAAGAACAAATTCCTGGAATCAATACTGCTTTCAGGAGAAACCACACCTATGATGGAGCTTGCTTCTGAAAAACAACAACAACATGACTTTTACTAAATGTTGGCTCAGACACCAGGATCATGCAAAAATGCTCTACATATATTCTCTCATGCAGCCTTGATGACAACTTTATCGAAAAGGAGATCCTCATTTTCAAATAAAGAAGTGAGACTTTCACATGTTAAATAAAATGACAAGGCAGGTCCTACTCTGTCATACTCATGAAGAAATCTGACTTTAAACGTTATATTTTATGCACAGTCAGATCTCTACACTTTCCAAAGGGAAACTTAGGAATAGTCTGTTCAAGATTTGCTTCATTAAGGTGGTGCATAAAATTTTACTGCACAGCATGATTAACCTGAACAGCCACAACAGATGAGGCCTTTGCCCTTAAAGGCTTAAGGCGAACAACAACGATGTCTGACCTATCTCGGACATATCACAGGTCAGCAGAGGATGAGCTGCCGTCGTCCATTGCAAAGCTACACCACTGCTGTGTGGTCTGAAGGCAAGGTGGGAAGAGTAGCCTGGAGGAGGCAGACCAGCCTCTTCAGTGTTCCCCAGCCGTCAGCATCACTTCCATTCACACTTCTTAGGCCAGCATTCGGCCATACGGCCTCCGCTCAGCTGCAGAAGACAAGGATCCTCTGTGCGGAGGATGAGAAAACAGAACAGAAATGCATAGCACTGCCCCTGCTGTGTACACTCCCCATATGTGACACATGGAGATGCTCTTTAAATGGTACCTTCTCTCAGCAGGTACCATTTAAAGAGCACAGAGAGAGTGACAGAAGACAGAGAGACCTCAGGGTTTGGTCCTTTCAAATTTCCTTCCATAATATTAACCATTAACTGATCAAATATGAAGCTATGTGCTACTGCTGCTGCTGCTGCTGCTACTACTGCTGCACATACACAGGGGGGTAAAGGACAGAAAGATGAGCAAGGTGTTGTCTGACTGTTACGGCTCGTGGCTTGAAGTCCCCACAGAGCCTCATACAGTCATGGGGGGGCGCTTTTCAGAGGTGGCTGGATCTAGAGTGCGTGGTGCTGGGCTCAAGGGTGTGCGATTCCTAAATCACTCCCCTGGTTGGTTTGGCACAGCCCTGGCTAAGATTGAGGATGTGAGTGCTATACTAGTCCCAGGGCGGGTAGCCTGCAAAAAATGTAAGGGACAAGAAAGAGGGCTAATGTGCTCTCGCCTGGCTATTTGCTATGAACTATTTTTTCTCTGTGATGTTCATCTACCATGCTACCCTGCCCTGGAGCAGGATTACAGACTGAAACAAACTGTTAACCTGTCCTCCTTTATCTTTGGGTGTTGGCTATTTTGTCTCAGCAAGGAGAAAAGTGACTAAGACATTGACAAAATTACTTAGACAACTCAAAATGTGCTACCCTATCTTCTAGTATTATGAAATTAGAATTAAAATGTACAAGGCTGTCTTCACACGAAGCTATGTGGCTTTTACTGAGCAGTGGGACTATAAGAAACTTTTAAAACTTTTCTCTATTGTAATCATGCACTACTGATAGAATTAGACAAAATATTTTTAAAAATCTATTTAAATAGTATGCTGCTACTTTCAATGGTTATGCTTTCGGCATAAAGGTGATAAATCAAATTAAGAAAAGCACAACATACACCTCTTCAAAAATATACAGCAGAATATGATTATTTAATAACAGCACATCACAGTTATCTTTGCTAAAGTCTAGTGAGGTTTCTAGATTATGAGAGGATCTATCTCTGAAGGATGAAGCAAGTCATCACTATCTTAGGGAGATACCTTATCAATATATCCATCATCCTTTCAAGTTTCTACTCTTAGGTTTATGCTTCTACCAAATAAAGAGGTTATCCATACTTCTTTTTTAATAACTAAATGATATACTTGTCAAGAAGCTTTCAGACTATGGTTTTAGGCACTACATAAATACATGAATAGACAGCTTGTAGAGGGAAGAGAGAATATGAGATATTTGGAGAGGTTCATTTATTCACAATTCATAAATCAGTTCATAAGGGCGGAAGTTATATTTAACAGGATGCTGTCAGCTCTATTTCTGCCTCAGGCAGTGAACTCAGTATAAAATGCAGCACTGTGAAATTGTTTAAACCACTAATCCCTCCGCTTTCATTTAGGGAAATGCAGATACACGCTGTGTCACATAATAAGCTGTGGTCAGACCGAAGAAAACGTAATCTTAGGCACAGGCAAACTGGGCGTTGTATTTACATTCAAAACTATGTTGCTGTTATTGAGTGGTTCCCTGCTAAAGGTAAATGCCAACTAATAGATAATTAAGGTAGTGTAGCGTGAGCTCTGTTGATCCGTTAACAGTAACCTGGAGACTGATACACACCCTGTGTCTCGGTTGCCCAAAGTTAATCTGAGTCAACAATAATAAAATATGCCTGTGGATAAAGCGGCACACACTATATGTTTTGCATTCACCTCAAAGGGGTTATTTTTAAAAGCAGCTTTTGGTGTTTTTTAATTTAAAAATGTGTTATTTTAAAACAATCTTAAATCTAAAAACAGAAAGAAAGAAACTGAAAATATAAGGAATGTCCTCTCATTGGGAAAAATAACGATATGATGAGTTTGGCATCTTTTTAAGAGTAAGATTTCTATTTTTAAGAGCTAGGGATAGCTGAACAACATGCACTTTCTTCCCTCGAATTGAGTTAATTTGTCCCTCAGTTTATAAGTATTTTCATATTTAACTGGGTAAGCACTGAGACATCATCTTACCAACCAATATATCATGGTTTTCTGGCATTTTGCTAATGAAGATAAGTATAATCCCGGTATGGATTCTTTGTAGCACATTGCATTAAAGTCCACCAATTTTATACCAATCCCCGAGGCTTTATTTTGCAGGAGGGAGCGGGTCCTAGAATCAAACCCAAGGCCTCCGGCATGCTAGGCTGGCACTTTCCCACGGGCTACTTCACCAGTCCTGCACTACCTCTTTAAATTTCCAAGAGTCTTACTAAGAAATAAAATGTAATAAGAGTTAACATTTACTTAGTATGTGTCAGATAATAGGATTTGTACTTTTTAGATACAGTGTTTAGCCTTCATAATCAGCCTACAAGGTGTGCGTTATTTTTGTTCCCATTTTACGGATGAGAAAATTGACAAGAAAAAGTGAAGCTAGGATTCCCACGTGGCTCACCAGATACTCGGACTCACGTGTACTGCTTTTAAAGCATGACATATCCTGCCCTGGTTATAGTTATAGCCCTACTTTGCAACATCATACTTTTCACCCCTTTAATAGCTCAAAGGTAGCGCCAGTGCACATTCCCTGCATCGTTCCACCCCTTAATCATTTCCAGCAAACCACTTCCAACAGTACCAGTAATTCATCAGTCTTCCGAGTAAATCCAAAGGGCGGTTTACCTTGCCAATGTGTGCTCGCCATCTAGTGGTAATGTGCGGTGGCAGCAGGTTGCGGACTAACGAGAGTTACCCGCGTTGTTTCTGAGCTACCCGTCCTACTAAGGAACTTAAAAAGGTAGATACAAATAGAACTAATTCTCCTCTAAGAAACAAATGCCAATGATGAGTTGTATGTGTATTACTTTGAATCAATAAAGCCTCTGGGGGACTCTTTTGTCATAAAAGAGTTTACATTCCTTAACTGGGACAAAATCTCCATAATATTTGCGTAGATTTATAGTTAAAGGTTTTCCATGTTCATTATGTATTTTCAAATTATACATATAATAGAACAAGTCAATGTTAAAGGAAAACAAATGTGGCTAACATTTACTGAGAATAAACACCAATTGGAGAAGTTCTAAACTTGCGTAGACAAGGGAGAGTTTGGATGGGCTCCCTTGGGTCGACATTCGCTTTCTTTTGATTTGATTTTGGCTGTTTTTCCCTGTTTGGTTGTATGTTCCCCATTTTTTTTTTTTTTTTTTTTTTTTGCAGTACCAGGGATCAAACTCAGGACCTTGCACTTGCCGGGCAGGTGCTTATTCCACTGAGCTATATCCCCAGCCCTGTTCCCCATTGTGATCTATTTCCTGTGAACACTCACTTGCCTATTGGCCTTAACGCTATGACATTCAGTTCTTACAATCAGCTGGTAGATCTTTGTTACCAGTTTTTTCAAAATCCATTTCCCTTTGTCAATTTCAAAATAGGAAGCTAAAAACATAGGTAAGAATATGCGGCTTAAGAGATAGAAATGCTGGATTTTATATAACCATTATGAAAAAACTTTCAACACCTATCACAGGATGTTCTTATATTGGTATTATTTATAAATTCCATGCTTCCCAAGTTCCAATCTTGTCAACATACATGGCTTTTCTTAAACAAACAACTGAATTCCATTCTCCACACAATCTTTAAAAATGTCATGTTCATAGTTATGAAATAGGTCTCTAGTTTCATGTTAATACTGCATTTGCTAAGCCCTGGACTGCTGTTTCTGCATTATGTATAAAATTAATAGTAAACTTTCCTGTTTATTTCCCAATCCTTGAAAATTTTAATGAACCTAATAATTAACTTTTCTATGTCTCTTAATTCTTTCTTCTTTTTTTTCTTTTCAATAATGCTCTACAACTGCTAAAGATAGAAATGCAAGGTGAAACTTTAAAAATATGATTCCTTTTACAGTTTAATCTATTCTCAGTTTCTTTTCCATTTTGACCAGAACTGATAGCTAACAATATTTAATATTGTTAATATTTAATATTCATATATATGTATATATTTCAGTGCCTATATATGAATTTTATTCTGAATAGAGCTTTGGATACTTTGGTATAAAGATTGTGGTTGTGGTTATTTACCGACTAGATACTAAGAGTTTATACTTTCTCTTCGACCGATACATATTCAATTCTGATTAAAGTATCACACTTAAATTTATGTTTGAGTTTTAAATTATAGATGAAGACAGATACAATATATTTAACAATGAACTACTATTTACTGATTGTGTTACATAAGCCAAAGTAAACATCAAATGTTACAAATTTAAATTGCAAAAAGCACAAATTTCAACAACTTTTAGACATCAACTTTACATGTGTATACATGTATTTACGTTCATGCATGAGTACATGAGGACAGCACATACGATTTACACTCCCTGCATAGTCTGATGTGTACAGAGCACATCTCAGTTCCCTTTTCTATTTCCTCTCCCTTCTCTCCCTGCCCCTCCAGCCCTCTATGAGCCCCCTCCTTTTTTATATACTTACACGCTTCATTATTGATTTACTTACACTAAGCTTCATGCAATGCTGAGGTGTGAGATATAAACTCAGAATTTATCTCTAGCAAATAAAGTAAAAAGAGCTTTTGTGTTGTGTCCAATAATCTCCCGTTTTTCATTTATTCCACAAAAAATACTTGCTATCAATATTGTCCCTGAACTATGCTGATATTTAAGTGTTGTTTCCCCCACTGCACCTCTGTCATGTACTAAGAAAAAATCCAAGTGTACAGAAGCACTGTACCATAACTCTGCTATAAGCAAACACTGAATGTAAACTCATATTCTGAGTGAATAATGGTGTAGCTCACCCCACTTTAATTTCAGTAACTGAGTGGGGAAACCGGAAGATCTATTAAAAGGATCATTGTTGGTCAAGCACTAATGAGAAAATCTCTGAGTCACTTGCTGTCATGGTAACAGAGCATTATCAAAATCTGATTACTATGCCCAGTAGCTGCATAAGCGACAGGCTACATTTCTAATTGTATTGTCTCTGTTTGCGGGATAAGCCTCATGTTTCTCAGAGCTGAGCAGGTGTAATGGCTTGGTGTATCAGATAAGGAATCAACTGTATGTTCATAAATTGAGTCCAAATATCTAGTACTAAGGATGACTTAAACTTTGGGGAGATTTCCAAAAATTACAATTAACACTTAGTTCAGTCTTGTCATTAACTTATACATTTCTGGATAACATTATTTCTTAATATCTAATTGCATTGATATTCCTACCAAGAGTAGAGATGGGTAAAGAAAAAGGAATTTAGTGTGAACACAACATGAGTCAGCAAGAAGTCTTCCTGAAAACAAAACACCCAGATGGAATGAAAAGTGTAGAAATTGCATCAAGGACTTCAGGTCTCCAAAAGTGACTTTGCCAAGCAGTGTTAGGAAAAGACAGATCTACAAATATTTAAAGACGTGAAGAGAGACGAACAGCAGAACATGGTCAGAATTGGCAGCTGGAGTCAATCATAGGAGCTGTCGGCACTTTCTCCCCACAGAAGCAGTGTGTTCAACATTGTCTGTCCTTCTGTGGCCTTAGTCTTTTGGGTACAAAAACTCAGTGATCTTCAGAAATTACAGAGCTCAGTGTTTCCAGAAATGATTCTTTTCTTTAATATCTTGAGTGTCACTGAATTTTTTAAAGAAATCAATCACTGCCTTCTGATCCTTTTCAGTATGTGACTTAATTCCCAAAGGAAAATCTGCAAGATTAGCAGGAGCAAAGTAAACACTGGCATGCACTATTGACTAGCACTCCGTGTGCCTTCTCCAGGCTTGAGAGAGTAAGGAGCATTAATAACGCTTGTCCTAAGAAGCTTATTGCTCTTGTTAAATGCATCAGCATGTGGACTAAGTTTTACATATACCCAAATATCAAAAGCTATCAATCTAAAGTCAATAGAATGAAAGTCAGCAGCACATTTATCTACATGCTGCCAAGTTCCATGGAGGGTGTGCCACCGCAGAGAGAGAAGCAGTCATCAAAGTGAGCAGAGTGAGGGAAGGGTAGACAGCGTGTTCCCTGAAGGAATTAGACTCATTCTGGGGCTTTTGTGCACTGACCTTGGATGGAAGCAGCAGTCGGACAGCCAGTCAGTGTGGCCATATCCCGTGAGAAGTACATTGCCTTTTGGGAGGCCCACTGCTTTCCAGACGTGATCCTCCCCACAGGAGACGAGGCTGTCTCTGCAGGGGTGCATGAGGATGCTGCACAAGGAGATAGAAGGCGTGTTAGGGGGCTAAACCAGCAAATGGTTCGGAAAGTGAACAAATGCAACAACAGCGATTATCTCATAAAATGCTAGCCCGGAAGTCAGCGGAAGCAGGTTCTACATCACTGCTCTAGTTTTAACAATAGCAGTTTTGTGATCTTCATTAACTTAATCAACTTCACTGGATCTCAGATTCCTCAGTTCAAAATTAAGTAGTTGGGTTAGGTGACTGTGCATGTCTAATTCTGGTTTTAAAACAATCCTTCTGGTTTTTCTTTTAGGGAAGAAAATATATACCAATTTTTTTTGTGTATGAGTATATTTGGACCAGCAATCACACTTATCATAGAAAATCAAAATTTTCTCCAGACTATAGTCTATCATAAATCAGGCATTATCCAGGAAAAGATCATGAATCACAACCACATTAGCATAGTTCTAAAATAAATACTATAAATGAAACATTAACTCCATGGCCCACTATCTGCACAAAGCAAAGAAGATCCAATTCTGTGCTAATATACCACTTAAACTAGCTTCAGTCAATGCACAGTACACAAATTACAGTAATGAATTCCAGGCACATGAGGCAATTCCTTCTCTACACAGGCATAGAAGGAAATGAGAAAGAAGTGTGTAAAATTAATGATTAACACATTAAGCACTATGGTTTGAACCGACTTTGATCATTGTAGCTATTTAAATATTAAAACTAAACAATTCTAAATTCAAGAGTCTACAAGGTTAATGCCTGATATTTTGTCTGTGGCAATGCCTTAATCTTATTTATATAGAGTTTCATCTATGCCTTACAATATAATGGGGACAAATTTCTCCAGTATTAAGCATCTATTAAAATACCAGCCTAAATATTAACAACAAATTATTCAAAGTTGGTTTGGCCATCTTAATAGAAAGATAATGCATTTACTTGCCTCGATAGTACAATGAAACAAAAAAATGATTTAACAATACCAATCACAAATTCATCTCCCCCGAAGTCCATTTTATGAATTGTCTTACGGTTTTCTTCTGCAATGTGGACTTTAGGAGATCAATGTCCCCAAGAACGCATGGCTCTAGTCCATACCTATATAACTGCAGGGTTTACACGAAAGCATGATTTTTTGCATTATCAGTCTCCTCCACCAATACCATTAAGCCCCCAAATTAAACAGCGAGATATAATTTCCTTAGATTAGACTGTACATTTTTAGACACTGGCTGGTGTAAATGTTTAGTTCATAGCATTGTAACCAATATGGACAAGGCCTTCTTTCTAGTGAAATATTGTTCCGTTTATAAAAATATTTTCTTGCTCAAAATAAACACTGTGGAAGGCAAATTATTCATTTCTCAATTCATCATCATGTTGGTTTGTGACTTTCAGAAGGCCAATTCAAGAAAGAAATTTATTATAGCTCAAACTGTGTAGAGAATACATTTATGGAACTTAATTAGAAGAAAAATATGATGATAGCTAAAAATGTCAGATTGAAATGAATTCTATATTCAAACATACACACGGAGGCAAACCAAATCCTTGAAGCTGCTGAGTATGATGTATGTTGGCTTGCAGCTCTCCTGGCAGACACATGCACACTTGACTAGATGACAAATTACTCTCTTTAAGTGAAGATAACTAAAATCATTGATGTCTCTACGAATTTTAAAAGATAAGTTTACAAAATGACTTTTGTGAGGGGAGCAATTTGTAAAAGTTAAGTAAAATAAATTTTAAAATATAATTTGTGGCCTTTCGGTTTGTGTTTTTTCTTGACTTTCCTCATCCTTTCTTCTTTTGGACTTCCTGTCTACCATGGTAACTTCCGGTTCCATTCCACATGAACCGATCCCTTGCCTGCCTACGGAAGAGTCTTCCCTTATCTACGGGGAAACATACCAGGATCACTAGTGAATGTAGAAGACCATAGACATAAAAGACTACATGTACTGGTTTTTCCTAAACATACATATCTTGTATAAAATTAAATTTATAAAATAGATATAAGAGGTAAAAAAAGTGAAATCCATGATAGACTGGAACAATTACAACACATCTTCCCCTCACAAATTTACTGCTTTTGCTATATTAAGTGAGAACGATATATTGTAGCCATCATCTTTGAGGTTTTGGTGTGACAGAAAAACTGGCAAATTTTTTTCTTCACAAAATCATGGATTGAAGATTTATTCTTACTCTAGATTTTAGCAGCTATATTTTTACCAGTTTTCTTCTCATTAAGTCAGGCATTTTCACCTTTACACTTGAAGCATGAATGGCTTCTCTTTAGCACACCCAACTTGCCACTGTCAACTTGGGCCCTATGTTAAATAAAATAAAGTTTATGTGAACATAAATACAAACTGTTGAGATAGCACAAGTCAATCTGGTAAGTGAAAGGCTACCAAGTGACTAATAAACAGCATATAAGAGATGTGATTGAACAATACAGTAAATATTTAAATTAAAAATATTATTATAAAAGACACATTGCCATTAACCTCCTCAAAATACTCCTACTTGCTTTGAACATAGCTAGCTGGTCATCCCTGCTACTCTCGGAAGTAGTTCTAGAAGTTATTTCAGGTCCTTAGTTGTGCTGTTGTGGCTGCCTCAGTGACCCGAGTTGATTCAAAACATTTTCCTCAGATGGTCATTTTGACTTCGGGGAGAAGCCACAAATTGCAGTGTGAGATCCAGTGAATAAGAGGAATGAGGCCACATAGTAATGCTCTTAGAAGTCCACCGCTTGCTTAGATGCCACTCTCATGGGATTTATGACCACACCTGCTAAGGACCTGCCCAGAAGAGGACTTCTAGAATTGTTTCTGAAAGTGGCAAGAATGAAGGAATGTGTTTGAAGAATTGGGAGCGCCTTGAGGGAGATTAATGACAATGTATCTTGTACTCTAATAAATATTTTAATGTGAATACTACCCTATATTTTGATCACTCATACAGAATGGATGTGCTGGGAAAAGGGATGATTCACATCAGGAAGCTTGGAGCAGAACGGAATGAGATTTTTTTACACTACTCAATGGCATCACATTAAAATTTATGAGTCATCTATTTCTGGAATGTTCCATCCAGTATTTTCAAATCACAGTGGGCCAAAGATAACTAAGACCACAAAAAGCAAAACTATAAATAAGGGGACACTATTGTATGAGTGCCCATACAAACATGTGTATCGTGTAAATTCTGATAATTCTGCATACATTTCATTCAGACGTACTTTTTTCCTCAAAGAATATAATATTTTAGTTAATCCATGAAATGGTCATTAATGGAATACAAACATTTTCAGCATTCAGAGAAAGGAATTTAATCCTTTTATAACAATTAAGGAATAACAATTTCTTTTTTTACTTATTCATTAAATAAGCACATGAGCAATTACTGGGTCATAGCAATAAATACCTTCAATCAAGAATTCCAGATTCTCCCTCAGATCACTCATGACACATGACCAACACAGGGAACACAGGCTAACAGCCATGGGCCAAGAATATTCCTCCAAACACACAGGTTCAGCATTGTTACCAACTCCATCAGGAGGCGCTGATGTCTGAAGTCACTGTCATCACAATCCATTAATGCCAATGATTGTTTAAAGAATTAATGTGTCACAATTTGTGCTAAATGCTTGATTTTAATAAGTTAAATAAAAACTCAGGAAAACAGGGTCTTAAATCTATATTAAGAGCACTAACACTAATTGGCATGTAGTAGCATTTCAGTAAATGTCTGTCAGATATATGACTGAGTGATTGATTCTGCTGCAATTAGTATTGTTTTAATACCCAAGGAAACAGAGGTCCAGAGGTTATGTCAATTTCTTAAGTACACACTCATTAATGATGGAAATTGATTTTGAGTCCAGGATAATCTGGCTTTGAGGCTCATGATTTTAGTTACTTCTATCTAACGTGACCCTTTCAGGGTTTTTTGTATTATAAATGTCAATAATTCTCATTAAAGAGCTTTCATATAATTCTGATCATTCATAGTAAATGTTTAAGTCATTAAATCGTTGTTAAACCTTAATTAAAGAACCATCAATGAATTTCAGGTGTATACATTAGGGCTTAGTACTACTGGATACAACACTCTGAAAGGAGCTAGATCTTTCTCTCTACAGCTAAGAAGCTCTGATGCTTTAGGAGACACCAGGTGAGTGGCATTCCTCCTATCAACATTTGCACAGACTTCTGGGTAGATGGACTTACAAGTTGCACTTAAGATCTTTAATTTATTTTCTTGTTCTAATAGTGTAAGCCTTGTATTCATACATAAAATTGTCAGAGGGCATTGACATTTTATTCAACTATTTTCATAGAAGTCTGTAAAGGAAAAATGTAGCATAATATTTAATAAGCATCAGTTTTATAGGCTATTAATTCACTGAAAATCTCCCAAGTATTCTCAGGCCTCCATTTCTACCATCGGCTTATAGAATGTAAATAGATCTTTGAGAAAGTTGAAGGGTAGAAGTAAAAGCTAGTACTTTGTCCTGATCAGTTTCTAATCCCAGAGCCGCACACATGAACTCATAAGCATGAGTTGGGTCCACTACTATTCTCATTTGCAGAGAGAGAGCAAGAGTACACAGAAGTTCGGGGGTCTATCTGTAAAAGGTCACAAAGGTCACAAAACGGGACAGCCAGAATGTGTGAAATTGAATTAAATAGTATCTATGCTTTTCAGTAGAGTCCACTCAGAATCTCAGCTGTCTTCAATTTTTACATGACAAAAATGGAGAAGTTAAATGTAGAGGGTTTACTGAGAGGCATTTTGAAGTTTTAAAGTGCTGAAATTAAAAACTTTCCTGACAGTGTATAAAATTCTCTAACTATTACAACGTTCCCCTCTGGAACCTGCAGACTTACTGTGTTTGAAGAGGTAGAGGAGCGGGGCAAACAACGATGATTGAGAAAGGCCAGATCAAAAATATTTTAGGCTTTGAGCCACATGGTCTCTGTTGTAACTTCTTATCTTTGCTCTGGTAATCCAAAAGCAGTCACAGACAAAACATAAATGAACGAGCAAGTCTGTGTTCCAAACGAACTTATTTATACATCCAGGCATTGGCCACGTTTGACCTGTGAACCATAGTTCGAAGAACCCCGGGCCTACAGCTTTGTGTGATACGGAGTGTGTAAGACCATGGGCTCTGGAGCAAAGTGTGGATTTAAAGTCTCGCTCCAGTCTTCACTAGCTATGCTCCTTCAGGTAAGTTTCTTTGCCAGCTTTTGCCTCAAACACTCCTTGAAAAATGGGAACACTATAGTACTGATATCATAGGCTCCACTGTGAGAACTAATTAAATTACTATGAGTAAGAGATGCAGAACAGTGCTACAAACGTAGCGAAAACTCAGTGAACATTATCACTGTGCAACCAGAGAGGTTCCTTAGGACTAGCTTGTCTGTATATGAGAAATGGCCCACAACCTACTTGCTGGCTGATTATGTTGCGTAACTTCTCAGCCTTGTTCTCCCACAAAAATAAGGCTGATTCAGAGGGCTGCTGTGGACACGAAAGAGCTGGTACGCGCACATGGGTCAGGACAACTCTCTGAACATGGTCCGTGCTCCACCAACGGTAAGTTCTGCGGCAAAAGCGCATCAACTAGAAGTAACACTCGGACAAATAAACATGGAGAAAATTTGTGGGTTTCCCTTCAGGATACAGTTCTCAAGAATGCGCTGAGGGAAACCACTGAGGCTACGTACACTTTCACTCTATCTCTTCCTCGGTGTGCAACTCACACTAACAGTTGCTGGTCCTGGGGAAATGGCCCCTCGTAGGCCCTGGATGTACCAACACGGAGATGACACAAGCTTCTCCTCGGACTCTGCTCAAGAAACATGCCCTTCTTCTAGTCACAGGATAACTTTCATTTTCAAAGATATCTTCCAAAAGTTCTAATTAATAAGAATGAAAAGCTCCTGCTTAATGTCTTTCTGGCACCTTTTCTAAGTGCCACAAAGTCATTTTACTTTAAACTTTGAATATAAGCTTTCTGCTTCTCCTTAACTTACTATTAATTATAATTATAAGATGTGAAGACAAAGGCCTTGTCACTTCATTCCTAAGTTAATAAGCTTGGGACTAGGGTGAAAATAGTACAAGAAAACATCTTACAGATTCAAAAAAGGAAAATGTGGGTGAATGGTAATCCTGATTTTTAATCAAATCGTGTCCTGATGAAGTACCCATAAAATGTTTTGTTGAAAAATATACTAGACATGTTACATAAAATATTATGTCCTGGCAGAGACTTTTTCTCTTTTAGAATAGGACACATTCCTTATAATAGATCACATGATATATGCTTCAGAAGCTCTCATCTCTAATTGAAATTGTTCTTTCCAGTGGGGGCATTACACAGGGATATTTTGGAGGGAATATGTGTAGGTGTACAGTGAGCACTATTAATTATCAGGAGAGTCAGTGACATAAGCACCACTGTTAGACTTTTCAAAGGCGAAGAATATTAATCCAAAAAAAGACTGCCACAAGAAAGACTAATTAGATACCCTTGTCTTCACTTTAGGTTATTCAGCATTGTAAATGTTTTCTTCACTTCAGTTCACAGGCTCTAATTATTGCCAAAACAGAAGATACATAGTGTACAGAAAATAAGTCAATATCAAAATATGTGCCCCAGAACATTAAGTGACCATTATCCAACTATCTTTAAAGGCAGTGCACATTCACGTATTATGTATGCTTATATGTGGCTTGTCAGGAAAAAAATGGAGTCCACTGATTATTACCCAGCTAATAACTGCATTTTGTGTTGGATTGTGTATTGGGATTTACCAAACATTCTAAAATGCAATTTTTTCATTATTTCAACAAATACATGTTGAGTGACTACTATGGTACAGTACACAAATATAAGAGTATCACTATGGGGAAGCTTGTATAAGAGTACAAAGAAACAAACAACAAAATAAAATAATTTAGCTATAAAAAATACCAAAGTGATATGAAAATGATTTGGGGGAGAAAGTTCTGTGAAGACACGACATTTTAGCTAGGAACAGAGCGACAAAGAAGCACCTTTGGGATAATCCAAGGGCAGACACTGTCAGGTACAGGTGCCATTTGCAATGGCAAATGCTAGGGCTGAAAGGAGTTACTCCATGCCAAGGACGGAGGAAACGCAGGGTAACTGAAGACAGCAGCGAGGCAAACCACGTGGAGGATGGAGGAGGGAAGAGAGAAAGCCAAGCAGCAGACCGTACAGGGGTTTGGAGACTGCAGAAAGACGCAGATCTGACCTCACATCATTTCATGAGTTCGAGTGGGTGCTATGGCTTGGACACTGTGTGAGTGTGCTCCACACGGTTCTTCTGCTGGAGACTTGGTGACAGTGTGGCGATGTGAGAGGTGATGGTACCTTTAAGAAGCGATTTGTAAGCCAGGTGTGGTGGTATATGCTTATGAGTCCAGCAATCTGAGAGACTGAAGCAAGGGTATCTCAAGCTCAAGCCCAACCCGGGCAATTTAGCAAGACCCTTCCTCAGAAGAAAAAGATATTAAACTGGTTAGATATATAGATCAGTGCAAAGGACCTGGGTTCGATCCCTAGTATGGGGTTGGAGGGGGACCTAAGAGGTGGATACATCAGTGGGGGAACTTCTCTTAGAAGGGATTGAAGAATTAATCTTCAAAGCATCAGATTATTATAAAAAAAGTGTGACTGGCTTCCAACCTCCTCTGGCTCCCTGTTTCGTGAGTGACCTCGTCTATGTGCCCTCCAGCCATGGGGATGCCATCTGCCACGAGACTCCTCTGAACTAATTAAATCTCCTTTCCTTATATATTACTCACCCTCAGTTATTTTTTTATAGCAATGCAAAGTGGAAAAATAAATTGGGTGAAAGCTATGTGATTGATCCTTACAGAAAAGATCTCTTCAGCTATTTGTGGAAAACGGAAGTGGAGAGCCAGAGAAGACAGGAGGGGAGCATGGACCATAGTAACCGAAGACCACGGCTCTAGGTCTAGTTCATTCTATTTAACCTATAGTTCCTCCTTACTACAGCATATCTCTCTTCCTTGTAGTTACAGTTTCACCACTATTTTGAAGAAAAGTCAACTCACAGTTTCCTTGCTGTTAAATATTAAATAACTAGTATACTAAAAGTACAAAAGTAAATGCACTGAAAGTCACACAACTGATGTGTGCACAAAGCAGTCAGTAGAAATCTATCCAAATAGGACAATGAACTCATTCATTTTTTAAAATAACTAAAGACACATGAAAAGCTGAAATCTTAAAACTTCTATAGAATTTTAAGTTTAAAATGGGGATATTAAAACTTTTGTTTAAAGTAGAATAGGATTTATGTCACTTGAATTTTGAAGCACTTTGATTTTGACTAAATAGACGGGGTTTTCTCTCATGGGCAAATGCATAAAGCCCTAAAGCATAGTCATAGGAGTTAAGCCTCTCTTTTTGTTCTCCTCGTGTTCTTTGTTATTACAACCTTACTCCTAAATAAAACTTCTAAAGAATGGTGACTGGTGGCCTTGAACAAAAGTCACTTAACTTTATATTTCTGTTTCATCCTATTTTAAAAATGACATCATTCATCCTGCCTTCTACTTGATAAATAAAGGGATGCACTTTTATTTATCAAATAAAACAGCACTTTGAATCTTGTTGGAGCTCAAATACTCCACCCCCAAGTACAGCGCCCAGAATGCTGAAAAGTCTAGCACAAAAGAGAGCTGAAAGGCTGTGAGAACAGGCCTCTGAGCTCGCCCCGTTCTGCTGTTCCTCCTCCTCTGCATGCTCACCTCCAGGACAGTCTGTGAGAGGAAACTTTCTCTTCCGCAAGGCAGGCTGTGGACACTAGACCCTCCCTCCCCTGAAGCAAGCCGAGAAAGCTTGGGAACATCACGCTCTCCCTTCTCCCTCTTTGACCATCACCCAGGGGTCTCTCCCAATTCCTGGAGGAAGGAATGTTATAAAAAAGCCTAGCAAGAAGTTCAGCAGACAGGCCTCGCTGAGGTCCCCATCTCAGCTTCTCCAACATCATTTCTGTATGGTTGACCAGTCTTCACCAAGATTTAAACATAAAAATAGGGTTGGGGATGTATCTCAGTGGCATAAGCACCTGCCTGGCAAGCACAAGCTCCTGAGTTCGATTCCCAGTACGAAAAATGCATATATATATATATATATATATATATATATATATACAGAGAGAGAGAGAGAGAGAGATGTTGTGTAAACTTTGAATCATAATTTAGTTTATGCTTCTCTTAATTTGCCTTTAACTATAGGTAGGAGTGGCGATCACTAATTGTGATATGGCTATTTGAGTAAAGACTCCCTTAGAGGTAGGTAAAGCCCGGGGTGTGTCTGTGGATGACTGATACGGAGGCCAGCAACTGAGCAGGGAAGACCCACCCTGGATGTGGGTGGCACCAAATAAAGCCTCGGAGGCTGCAGAGAATGAAAATGGAAAAAAGAAGGAAGCCTTCCCTTTTTCTTCAGAGCAGCTCTGCTCTTTGCCGTTGCCACTGGAGGCTGGTCTTAGCTCTTCGGTCGGCCAGCACAGACCCCTCAGCATTCCAACACAGACTCAAGGGGCCACTGCAATGAGCTTCCAGGCCCTCCATGTCTGACTGCTGCTCCATCCTCCAGCTCTGCGGTGTGCAGAACGCACATTTCGGATTCTTTTGTCTCTGATTCAGCAAAGGCCACTGGCACACTTGCAGTTGTGAATCTGTAAGCTTACCTCCTAAATCCCTCACATAATCATGCATATATTTCATATTGAATCTGTTGCTCCAGAGAACCCTAAGTAATACAGTTTTGACCAAGAGACGTAAGATGAGTAAGGAAAGGGATCACATCTTTCCATATCTACAATCACCGCAATATCATTTCCATTTTTTCAAGAAGTTGTTGAATCTCCTAATAGGTAAAATAGACATCATGTTAAAATTCAGTCAACTAAAGGAAATTTATAAACGCCAAAGACAGGGGAAATCAGGAACCACAATTTTGCAAAGTAGAAGGACAGCAATCAATGAAATGAGTTAACTATTTCCAAATTTATGAAAATACTTCTTGGAATCTTCTTGCCACCTTAGCAGCTGAACATTTTATGCTACATAGTTTTATACACACCATGCTTCCTGTTGAGAAATTGCTATAGTTCTTTACGGCTGAACAAGTTTGAAAAGTTGTATTTCACATTTATGTTCTTAGGAATGCCATTTCAATAATACATTTTATTTGGTTATTTCATGTTTCAGAAATTTACAAGAATTCTTTGTTGTTAAGAACATAAAATTTTCCATTTCATATCTCCTTTAATATATTAGGGGTATAATTGATTTTTTCAAAATTTTTTCATGGTAAAGAATTTATCATGACAAATTTCTTTTCCAAAACTATTTATAATCCAGGAAAAATTCAATGAATTACTGTTTAAGATATGAACTTAAAGTAAAACTGTATGTTCAGGAATTCTGTTCTGAATATGTCTCCAATTTACTGAATTCCACACCAAGCTTATGTGGTGATTGTAATGATGCTTAAATATTGACAACATTTTGGTGTCTATGTGATAAATAAATTACAAATCAAAATTAATTATTTATAATTGCTTTATTATTAAGGTGTTCTTTGTAAACTTTAGCACTTTTTCATAAAATATGATTTTGAATATATATGTATGTTGATATATCAGTTTATACAGTAAAAGATGTCCTAAGATAATGAGTAAGTTTCTATCATCCAACCCCCCGTGTCATAGACCACCTGCAAGGCCTGATGGGAAAAAGCTGTAGGGAACTACTGGTGACGCTGGCCAGAGGAAGCTCACGAGCTGCAATTGCTGAGCATCTGCCTGCTTCCACTGGGAGGGAGAGGGGAAATAAGGGTGGCATGAAGATAAAAGTAGGAACTGAAACTGCAAAACCATCTCAACAAAGCTGTTTTTAAAAAGTACAAATGAGTTGAATTTAGGAGGAGAAAGTAAATAGATAGACCTGGAATTATTTAATATAACAGAAAAGTCAATTTAGGCCACCATGAGAAATGAGGAACACATCAAATTATGGGACATAAAACTACAAATAGAATCTAGGTGGCCAGAAAGAGGTTCAAACGGTGACAAATTGCCAAAGGCAAAGCACCCCCAGGAAAGCGGCCCTAATACTGTCAGGCAGGAGTGTGCAGCTTTGCTCTTTCATTCCCGTGCATTTATCTCTGCGTCTCACTGGCTGCATCTTTTTTCTACACAGGAAAAAAGCAAAACTGAAGGGACGTCAGCTGACACTTCATTCTGTTGCCATCTCTCCACACTAGCGTAAGGAGAGGGGACAGGGAGAGCACCTAAGCAGCAACCTCCTGCCACCCCAGACAAGCCCTCACGTTTCTGTTTTTATCAAGCCCAATTTTGCAATCAGCACAGGAGTGATTCCACAGATATTCAAATACATGATTTATTACCGTCAAATGAGTTCAGACAAAAATAAAAGCTTTGCACCATTCTGCTTCTCCCAAGCACTCAGCTTAATCAGCTCCTTTTTAATAAGTAACTAATTTTCTTTTTTCTTTTTTTGGTGGTACTGGGGATCAAACTCAGGATCCTGCGCTTGCTAGGCAGGCGCTTATTCCACTGAGCTATATCCCCAGCCCCTAATTTTCTTTATTGAGTCATTTAATGTCTGCTTCACAGACCCTCTTTAAAATTCTCCAAATCTTCCTCTATAATATATTGCTTCCAGCTATTGTTACACTACATGCCTGAATGTGTGCAGTAGTTTATGTCTTATCATTTCGTTATCCTCAGCAAGAGAGGGATTCTCCGTGCAAGGGCAATCGAAGCAGTTCCCTACTGCAGTATTTGTCATCCCTGCCCCGTGCCGACACTCCCTTGTGTCCTCTTGTCCGCTGCCGCCTTATTCATGCAGGTGTAGGAGTGCACAGTCTCTGCTTCTGGGCTGGGTCCCCCTGCCTTATTTTACTGAATACAAGCTTTTAGCGACCTGTGAAATATTCGCAATTTCATACGTTTGAACACTTTAATTTCATGTAGTATCATTGAAAAGATCGGATGCTCCTCCACCCCCACATATCTTCATCAATATCTCTCATTTACCAGCATATTCTCTAATATAGTGTTCAAATGGCTGCGGAGAAAAGATTAGTGGAGGCAGAAAGTAATGGGAAATACTTCAGTACATTTTGGGTAAACTTAGGAACTATTAAGTTTGAACACAAGGTTATAAATATATTAGTAAGGAAAGGGAACAAGGGAGAGAGGAAAAGAAAGAAAGGACAAGAAAAAAGAAGGAAAAAGTGGAAACAGCTTTTGTAAATGAGGGGAAGAAAGATCGAAGGGAGGGGAAGAGATTGGGGAAAAAGAAGAAAGAAGATAGATCATGTGCAGGTACAAATTTCTTATGACAAATGTGATCATTATGTATATCTATGATGTACCGATAAAATTAATTTTAAACATCATTCTTATTCCAGCACATTTTTCCAGAAGGAAATTATTCTGTTACAGGACAAATACCATATTTGTTTGCAAAAAATAGAAAAACATTCAGAAGTTATGAGCAAACATTTCTTAGCTAAAACAATCACAGCAATAGTTTAAGCACTAGAGTGGAATTTGATGCGGTGAGTACTCTAAGACTTTGTGGTGCGTGTACTGCTATGGTTTGAACACTTCCCCCTAAAAAGTTCATGTGTTGAAAACTTAATTCTTAAATTCACATATTGATAGAATTTGACACTAGCACCTTTCGGAGGCAATTAAGATTAGGTGACATCATGAGAACAGGCTTCCCATGGTGGAATTAGTAATTTTGTAAGAAGTAAGAATTAAGCTTAGAAGCTTGATCCCTTCCCTCATGTTATAACACAACCCTTTTACCACATGTGGGCCCTCTATCTTGGATCTCTCAGCCTCCAAACCATGAGAAAGAAAAATCACTTTCTAAGTTGCCCAGTCTCGGGTTTTCTGTTGTAGCAACACAAATAAAATAAGTCTACAGGGATGGCGAACTTTTTATAGCTTTCAGTGATAGAAACAGTGCATTTTGGCATGTATGCCACAGGTTCACTACTGCTGGAATAAGACATATGAAGAAGACACCTAAGCCTCTGTTTCCTCTTTTGTCAAATGGAAACAATAATATTTTATTAGAAAATTAGCTGAGATAATTCATGCATAATGCCTAATGTCTTATTATTTATTAAAATTTAAGTATTCTAATTGTTATCTTAAGTAATTACTTTTTACAGATTTGCCTCACATAACAGATGTTAATGGATCTTGTTGGGAAGGCAACAAATTATACTAAAGGATGTATAATTTCCCAAATTCAATTGAGACAGAAAGATTCAAAGCAACAGGAAAGTTGATCTGCCTTGCTTAAAAATGTAGGAGGGGTGCAAGACTTGTAGGAGGCAGGAATCGTGGTACACACTGGTAATGCTAGCACCCTCAGAGACTGAGGTGGGAGGGTTACGAGTAGCACCCAGCCTGTGCAGTTTAGCATTTTGAAAGATCATGTCTGAAAAATAAAACAGGCTGGGTGTATATAGTTCAGTGTAAAGGCCTTGGGTTCAATCCCCAGTATCTATAAATAAGACAAAACAACCACAGTGGAATCATGGCTAAGGACCACTGGAAGCTAAGGTCTACTCTGCCCCCAGCAGCCAACAAGGAAACAAAACCCTCAGCCCTACAGCTACATGAAAGTAAATTCTGCCTACAACTTGAGTGAGCCTGAAAGTAAACTCTCCCATAAGGCACTCTCATGAGAGCCTAGTGCACTGATCTGTTGATTTTAACAGAGATCATAAGCAGAGGACCCACCTAAGCCAGCTCAGACTTTTCACCTACAGAACTGTGAGATACAAGTTTGTGTTTAATTCAACTACATTTGTAGTAATTTCTTGCAACAGCAATAAAAAAATTAAACATGGTCTTGCAGTGAGCAACAAAGGAAATTAAATTTAACTCAAAGCATATCATCCATTTCATGGAATATGAAATTATAGCTTTTGATATTTAAATATAGTGTAGAAGGGTTTCACTATTTCATATTAGTTTTTTTTTCCTGTATAAACAAAACAAATCCTGTATGATCTCACTTGTAATTGCACTATTTTGTGTGAAACTAAATACAGTACTCCTAGGCAAAATTAAATATTACATTGTGGATTCGTCTTCTTAATGATTTTATTATCAGTTTTGAGTCACACAGGGACATTGTAATTTTCTTGAAAAACACAGTAGTCAAAGCAAGGAAATGGGATGAAATGTTGAAGCACGTCTTTGTCTTAGCCACTTTTGTCATCACTGAGACAAAATACTCAACACCCCAATTTAAAAGAGAAGAAGTTGATTTTGGCTCACAGTTTCAGAAGTTTTGGTCCATGGTAAGCAGGTTCAAATGCAGAAATGCCCTGCAGGAAGGATCGGCTACTGAGAAAAGCTGCTTGCCTCATGGCAGCCAGCAAGCAAAGTGAGAAAGGAGAAGCTGGGAGGGAGATACACTACATTTTCTGACCAGACCCCAACTCCTAACATCAAGTCAGCTGTAATTCCCTCTTGATCCTACCACCTTCAAAGCACGTGGCTTGGTACCATTTTAGATCTAAACTTTAACAATCCTATGCTAAGTTCTAAGAGTTTCTTTAGGCCCTGCTCTCAGTGAATTCCAGCATTACAACAGAGCTATCTGTGTATAATATCACATAGTGTGGTGTAATATACTGTTTATTTAGTTATATGTTCTAAATTTTCTCTCCAAATAGTGTTCAATTGTTTTTGCCAAATTTTTGGATTTCCAACAGTAAGCTTTCTTTCATTAAAGGTAGATGCGAAAATAATTTTCAATCTTTAGAACTGAAGCAGCCTTTTTATATTTATGATAGTTGATTTTTTAATTTGTGAAAAATAATTGAGTCAAACTTATTTCACCTTAATTATCTCATGTGTAACTTTTTCTCTTCATAAAAGTTTTAGTTACTTCCATAATAAACAAAACATGGCTCCAACATATAAATATGAATAATAAAAAGCATTATTAAAGTATACATTTTCTTTTAAATTTTTCACAGTACTGTTGGTAAAAGTAGTAATATCTCAAAGAATAAATTGAGTAGTTACATAGAATAGTTTAGTCAAAATATACATCTCTCTTCTGAAATTATTTTTATTCTATATAATACAAACTTCAGCTCCTGAAGTCATTTCTGTTTTCTTTACTACCCATTCCTGTACCCAAACTCTTTACAGTATAACTTTGTAGTATTTCCCCTAAACTCTGAATGTGGGTCTGCGCTGTATATTAGCTAACAAGCTGTTAATAAACGTGACCCACTGAAGAGGTTTGAGAAGTGATTGCACTCTTTTGCCTTCTATCATCATGAGTTACCTATCACCTAGCCTAATTTCCACTTAAAATCAGATCAACTAACCCACACACCTCAGGTCAGTAAATCTGAGATGAGCTGCACAGCTGTGTCCAGCTGCAATCAGCAGAACTACCTGGATGACCACATCAGTTACCTGAACATTAGACACTTCTGCTCTGTGATGTTTGGTGGTTTTAAGTGATAAAAGCTAACACAAACCCTTTTATTTTATAATTATTTGTATACTTTAAAATATTCCAGCTATTTTATAAATTATTTATTGCTTAAGGTCACAGTCATTTGACATTGGATCTAGAAGGGCTTACACACACACACACACACACACACACACACACACTGTGTTTTGCATCTCTATTGTGAAAAACACTGAATTGTAACTTGACTCTCCACTGTGTGGATCTCCTCCTCCATTAGCAATCTAACTGTATCACTATGTATGGAAATTTATTTTATTATTATTCTATGATAATTTTTAATTTGCAAAGCAAACCAATTTCAAAAAAATATATCATGTATGATGAACAGATGAAAATGCATATCATTTTATGACAGCTTGGAAGTAAAAGAGAGAGGAAGACCATCCCCTTCGGTAGCGCACTGCAGTGTCCTAACTTCCTTCTACGAGGCTCCATCTCCCAGAGGTTCCACCACTTCCAAACAGTACCCAAGGCTGGTGAGGAATCCATTAACATATGAACCTTTCGGGAACATTCTAAATCCACGGGATGCTCGTGTTTCCCTGAAATAAAACCTGGCTGGAAAATACCCAGCCTTAAAAATTACAGAGCAAAAGTGCCAGCCTCTCCTTGGCCAGCATGTCGTTAGTCAGCCTGTCCTTGTTTCACCTGCCATCGCTATTCTCTTGCTTGGTGGCTACTCTATAAGGCTGGTCAGGCTCTTTGGGTCTGACGATTTGATCTCTAGTCTGCAAGGCTGATTATTTTCCAGTTAGGTTTTATTTCCTGGGAAAGAGAGTAGAAGATCGCCAGAACTATAAAATAATCTGTTGTTTTAAGCTACTAAGTTTGTAATAATGTCGCTGGATCCATGTCTATCCGCTTACTGATTAAAAGCCATTATTCAGAAGATAAGCATTGGTAGGAAGGAAACAATATTTATGTAAGAACCAAATCCAAAGGGTTCATCATCCTGAAAGAGGCATCCTGTGGAATTAGGTACATGAAAAGGCTTTTACAGAGAAGTACAAGGGGCTACAGTAGGGAGAGTGGTAGAAGACTTCATGCTGAGGCAGTCACGGTCACTAGGAAGTACGTCCCAACCTCTGTCAATAATATCACGGTTGACTGGCTGACCTAGACCTCTCAATGTTATTTTTCTGAAGATTAAACACAGAAATTTACATGCTATGTGTTGGTTGACATACAGGATTAAAGAATAAGGACGATCATAAAAATTTCTAATGTTATCTGAAAGCCAGCAAATGTTCTGAACTCTCCACATCTTAGGAAAAAAATATCTAGCAGTTACCACCTTAATCACCTATGTGCCACTTGCTTTACAATGTAGAATGTCCTGCAATTGTAGGGGATGCACCTCTGCAAAAGACAGTCCCCCAGTGGAGTAACTACTGTTACTGTAATTAGTTGCAGCAAACAATTAAAAGCTACTACAAATATCCACAGATCTTGGACAACTGAGTCCCCAGGACAAACCAGCTTTCAGGATTTTATGGTTCTCTGCAAAGCACTATGGGGAAAGGCCTTGAAAAAAAGAGGGGAGAAGTAAAACCACTTACTGGCTACTCTCACATCCATTTTTAAGGCTGAGTGCATTAGCTGCTGCTAATTTAAGAATATATATTATAAGGAGAGAAAGGAACTTCATTCTGCCCTTTGAAGTTCTGATAATTAAATTAGTTAAAAATAAACCGGCAACAGACAGATGAATAGGAGAGTAGATTTCTTGTATGGAAGCAGGCCTCACAGGGTTGAAAAGTAAGTTCCTCAAAACCAGGTGAGGTAAGGAAGCTTAAATATTCCCTTCATAAGGAAGTGTAGTGTGGAATATATGTAATTTTCAGAGAAAGAATAACTGATATTTAAAGGAGATGAATGGGCCTAAAGAACAATATTCCGAGACAAAGTTTGGTCTCTGGTATGGAGTCAATTGTAGGCTTCTTCAGTCAAACTTTCCTATTGTGTAATCATAAAAAAGGATCCCAGGGCCCCTCAATTATTTCTGGAGATAAGGAAACTGCAGCGCATTACTGGAGCCTTAGGGTGTGAGCCTAACACTAAGCTCCCGGGACTCCATCAGCCAGTCCTGACCACTTGTCCCAAGTGCGCACGAAGGAGGTGAGCACAGTGAGGTGTTCATAAATGTTGTGTTACTGTTTTTCCGACATAGACTCCTTCAAGTGACTGCATACCTACTGCAGAGCTGAGCCAGGGATCTGAGCTCAAGTTTTAAGGTAATAAAGAGTACATTAAAAATGAAGGCAAGAGATACCAAATCAGCAAGAGCAGCATCTAATCGCATTAGAGAAAACCCTCATCTGTGTTCCTGGAGGGAAGGAATGCAGCAGGAGAAGGTCAGAGAGACCTCAGATCAGAGGCTATTTCTGAAACCTTTTAATTTCTTTTAGCTTAAACAAATCAGTAAGCCAAGTACCCAGTGATAATTTTCTGATCCTAACACTGACAATCCTCAGGGCGGCGTATTCTGTCCTCCTTTATTTATAGTATTGCTTAATTTTCTACCTTGAGGTGGTAAAAATGTGCATGTTGAGCACCTACCAATTCTAGATTTAAAAGTTAGTGATTTTGTTTAATTTGACAGGGCCAAAGGTTACTCATCCGTGTATCTTTCATGGGTATAGGATCTGCATATTGCATTTGTCATCTTAAGCAAATGCTTCAATAACATTAAGAGTTACCAAATTTACAGCCTAAAATTCTTGGATTCTTAATATATATCTTCTTCACTACAGAAGTTCTGCATTTATGCTCTCACACTGCAACAACTTACCTTCAGGTGCCCATTTGGCTATCAGCTAGGGTGTGTTCCATTGCCAGGATACAACCTGACTGACAGTAATGTAAATGCGTAAGAAATTCCATTGTCTCATGCATGGAGAGCTGATCATCAGGCACAATAAAGCCATCATGGAGTCCGAACATTCTGCTTTCTAGAATGTCACCCTTAGTGTTGGAGGCGAAGAAAAATAATTTTCTCCCTATCCTTCATAGTTCCTTTCTTAATATGAAAAATAAAACAGGAAATTTTATTATAAGTTCTAATCAAGAAGATATGAGTAACCTCATGCAAGTAAATTGAAATGTTAGATAAATGGATAAATTTCTAGGTAATGAAAATTTACCAAATAGACTCAAAGAGAAATAAATTATTCAAGTATCATAATCATAGAAAACTAAATTTGTATTGCATAATTTTTCTAAAAAGAAGATTCAATCCCAAATGTTATCACTTGTAAGCCAACAAAATACTGATGGAAGAAATAAATTTAATCTTACACATATTTTTGCAGAGAACAAAACAATGAGAAGAGTCTTCACCTCACTGCACAGAGCCACACAGGTGTCCTCATTTGGCACAGTTCAAAAGGCAGGTATTTAAGTTACCTGCATTTTAAATGATTGCAGTCTTTCAATAACAGGGCTCAAATTTTAGTTACCATGATGTATTAACTGTGTGTAAGCACATGAAGTATGACTATTGCTGTAGATCTTTAGTCCAGAGCCATTATGAACATAACAGTTTTCACGGTAAGTGAGAAATCATGAACTTCTTGCAAAGTCTCTGGTAATTGGTCACAGCGAATCAGTTATTCAAGTCACACACATACAACAAAGGATGTAGTTGTGTTGCCTCTTGGCTTTTCAGTGATAAGCTCACGTGACATAGTATACGCATGAATAGTGAAGAGAGGTCAGTGAAAATTAGCAGCAAAGACATGAAAAGTGATAAGGTTAAAGATGAAACTCAAAGAGGGTATAAATCGAGTGACACTGTTGACTTGAAACACTTCAGATGCAGCCAAGGAAGGCAAACCCAGCGACTTCAAAGAGGAAAGTGGTTGTGCTGAAAAAGACACAGCAGTCCCGGAGGAAGTGACACTAGCAAAAGACTTCACCGTCAAGGAGCTCTTCGAGATGTTCCAGACATTGAAATAGAAGATACAGTCTTTGAAGTCGACCCAGACTTAGGTGCAAAACACGTTCCAAGATCTAAAAAAGTTTCTTGCTCTGTAAGTTATATATTGGGAAGGTAACAAGCACTGTCTAAATTCATGCCTGATAAATTTTTACAAATAAAACATTTTAACTCTCAATGTTTCTGATACTATGGCTGGGGATATAGCTCAGTAGCACAGCACCTGCATGGCAAACACAAGGTCTTGAGTTTGATTCCCGGTACCCCCTCCAAAAAAAAATCTGGCTTTAATGTTTCTAATATTTAAACTGTGGCATACTAAATAAATATCAGTATGCCATTTTTTCACTTGTCTATATGTTTCTAATAGGCAGCAGGAGAGTTTTATGTTTTGACACAAATTTGTAAACATTATAAAAAGTTATAATTTTTTCTCATGCACTAAGATTGATTTGCATAATTTAAGCTTCCATAATCATTTTTACAGTCCTACACCACCACAGAAGTGAGAATTCCTGTATGCATTTTTCAACATACTGAATGCTTGGTTTGTTCAAGGAAAGCAAGGCTGGTTTAGCATTAGAAAATCAATTAGTTCTTTCACTACAGTAACAGACTAATGAAGATATGGAAGTGGTACATATATGTATCATATCATGATTGTTTTTACTCCTCCTTCTCTTGCTCACCCCTTTCCCTGTCCCCAGATCCTCTTCCTATTTCCACAAAGTCTATGTCTTGGATACTTTTCTCATGTTACTGAGACAAATTACCCAATGCCCAAAATTAAGAAAGGATTTATCCCAGTTTGTGGAAGTTTTAGTTCATACTCAACTGGCTCCAGGGCAAAGTGGCACATGGCAGAAGACAACAGTTCATGATGGCAGAAAACAGCAAAATCAGTGACAGTCTTTCAGTGACAGTCTTTCTACAGTCCCCTTGCAAAAGGGAGGAGCAGCTGCAAGCAGCCTCTGTCCCTCCCTTACA
Organism: Dinomys branickii; assembly: GCA_004027595.1. Taxonomy (NCBI): domain Eukaryota; kingdom Metazoa; phylum Chordata; class Mammalia; order Rodentia; family Dinomyidae; genus Dinomys; species Dinomys branickii. The sequence goes on from PVLD010006325.1 coordinate 75,547, forward strand.
GTGTATGCAAACCACGTGCCCCAGGGAGCAGGTGTAGCACTCATACCCATAATCCACTCATTGGACTATGGATCAATCAAAAATCTAGAACCCTGCCCCATGACTGCTTGAGGATTTGGGGGGACATGCAGACACAAACCACAACAGTCTACTTCCCCTTTTCCTGCCATCTATCTTTTATTTTGCTCATTAGATTATTTATATTTTCAGGATCTCATACAAGAGAACACAATATTTAAACTTCTAGGTCTGATTTATTTCACTTGGTTTTATGGACTCAGGATCTATCTGTTTCCTACAAATGACTCTATCTATCCTTTCTTGCCAGGTAGCCATTAATTTATCTGCTGACAGACATATAGGCCTCATACACAGGTTAGCTATTATGAATTTACATGAAAAATTTCTAAGTCTGATCTTGTGTGCAAGAGGACTGGGATGCTTTGTTCATAATTTCTCAAGTTATTTTATTAATCTGAATATAGTAATTCATCAAAATTGTCTTCAAGCCCTGAAATGTTGTCTTCTGTTTGATTCAGTCTATTAATAAAGCTTTCCAGTGAGTTTTGGATTTGATTTATTGAGCTTTTCATCTTCAAGATTTCTGTTCGATTCTTTTTCAGAACCATTATCTCTTTGTTGAATTGCTCTTTTATATCCTGCATTGTCTTCTTTATTTAATTCAGCTATTCATTTGTATGTTTTTTGAAGTCTTGGACCATTTTGAAAATTAATCTTTTGAATTTTTTTGGAATTCCACCCATTCTGATGACTTTAGATTCAGTGATTGAACAGTTATAATCCTTTAGAGGAGTCATGTTGCCTTATTTTTCACATTTGTATTTCTACATTGAGATTTATGTATCCTTTGTAATGATATTTCTTTCACTTCTACGTATGTTCATGTCTGAGTGTGTGAATGTGTGTGTGTGTGTGTATGTGTGTGTGTGTGTTCATTTTTGTGGGTAGGGTCTTCTTAGTGAGCAGCCCTTTCTTGAGGGCTAGATTCCCAGTACCATTCAGATAAGAGGAAATGAATCATAGTAGTTAAGACAGCAGAAAGACAAACCAAATACTGAAAGACAAAAAAAAAAAAAAAAAAAAAGACAATTAAAACCAACAAATATACCACTAATAACAGTAGAAAAGAATGAGGGTAAGAATAACAGAATAAATTAAAAGTAATAAAGATTAATTATCACTGGTGGTGTTGGGCCATCTGTATACTTACCATGTGTTTCCTGTATTAGGTCGCCCTCCCTTCAGGGAGCTGGCACTGGCATTGCAGATAACTTCATGCTTTTTTCTATTTGGTTTTACCTTCCTGCTTTTTCATAGTTTATAAGTTTCTTATCAGTTCTTTATTTCCAGAATGCTTCCTCTACCTCCATAGAATATAGTTTCTCCTCGCTAACTCTTTTCTCTTTTAACTGCAAGATCAGGCAAAGGATAGTTCTATTCTGCCATTTTACCCAAGAGCCTCTTATGCTTCTTAATTCTTCACTTGGATTCCCTGTAACAAAAGACAGACTAACAGGAGAGAAAGGGGATATAAAAGAATTAAGTCGTGTCTCACAGGTATACCAGCTACCCACAGTATTAAGTATGAACCACAAGGATGTACTCCACAGTAAAGACGTAAGTAGAGACATAAGAGATGGCTGGAAGAACATTTAATAAAGACACAGTTCGTTATGCAGATTTTAGTCACTGTCTACTCCATTTTTAAGAGTCTCATTTATTAGTCATCTTTCTCTCCCTGAAACAGAGGGAGAAACATTTACAAATGGAGATTTCTTTTGTAGATGTAAATTCCTCTTGCAAAGTTTTTTTCAGGGCTATTCCTGTATCTGTAGTTTCTTGAAATAACCAGTTCAAAATACTATAGCAAAGAAATATATATTGGCAATGAACATTCTGCTTTCCTACAGTCACATGCTATGTCCTGAGCACCATCAGTGCTTTGGTCTTGTCCTCATGATTATAAGACGCGATGCTCTTCCAGGCATCACGTCCAGGACAGGTGCGGAGGGCACAGCAAAACAACCATGGCAGCAAGCAACACTCCAAGGGCAAAGAGCTGTGCCCTAGTCTGTAACTTCACATACAGAACAAATGTACTTCCCAGGAACTTCGGCCTATATTCCATTAAATGGAACTATGTCACATGGTTATATTACCGTCCAGACAGTACAGAAAGGTGTTTAGCTTACCAAACTATGTAGTGGAGGGAATAAAGAAAATGAGATTGTGATGCTTCGGTTGCTAAAATTCGCTCAGAGCCTGTGAAGTACAAGTGTAAGTGAGTGACTGTTGTGAGAAGGACTGGCTAACTCTACTGAAGGACTGGCTAACTCTACTGTAGATATCACAGTTTTTCAACTGCCAATCTCACTTCAAATACTGAACTCCATAGTGCGTCTGCAGAAATACATGTTGAATAATCACCAGGTTTATCAAAGATTATTTGAATATTTTAGTTTTACTATTCTTTGATTTGAAAAGGAAATACTTTCAGTGTAAAATTTTAATAAAGTTATTAAAAGTGCATTCTTTTTCTCTACATACATATGAGGAAAAGTTTTTCATGATCTCTTTCCCATGCTTATAGGGAAAGAATGAGTGTTACAGTCTCAAATGATTCTTATAAAAATGTCTACTATCGCAGTAGACTCTCCTCACCAAGATTTTAGGCATGACAATGATTTTAAATAAATGATCCTTACATTTATGCAGTCTAATCAATTTGCAAAATTCTAAAACATTTTAAGAATCAAAATTATGGTATCTAGCCAAAAACAACAATTCTAAAATGGGATTTTTTTATTATGTATTACAAGTTTCCTTAAAAGAGAACATATTTCACAGCCTAGAATGTGACATTATTGCTACACAGCAGTAAAGTTGATGTGTACAGTATGTGGCATGCATCCAACCGTGTCATCCATCAAGCAAATTTCAGGGGTTGATTATACTACAGTGCAATCCTATAGTGGAGAATTACCCATTTTCTCATGAGCTGCCATTTAAAGCATCCATTGTGAAATGAAATTTGTGACTTCCTGCTAACAGCTGTAAAAGGGAGCTGTGGAGGGGGAGTGGTGCTGTAGAGTGTTCCTATTATGAGAGGAAGCAACATAGAAAAGGTAGAAAGATAACATTTAAGCTGGCAGTAGCTCTAAGAGGAAAGAAATACATCCAACAAGCCTTCCGTTCTCCCGTTTTCTAATTACTGCTGAGGTGTCCTGAGGGTTTTGAAATCAAACCATTTTCAAAATAAGGCATATATTTTTGTTGTCTTAAATTTGAATATTTTTGGCACTTTAAAATTAGGGTTATACATGTAAAATGTTGATGGGAAATAAAGAATTGATATTTGTAATTAATTTTAATAGTAAGCATACACTATTTAGGCCAAGTCTGTTACTCTAGTGAATTAAAGAGTGGAGGCAGTTACCTTAATAACTAAGACATAATCATCCAAGGTGCATCAACCCTGAGTTAATTTTATACCAGCCCAAGATGTACAGTGGTTTGCCTGCTCATGAAGCATTAGCTTCTCAAACGAAATTAGAACTTATTTCCTCTTCCTATCTGTGACAATCTCTAGCATTAGATTTCCTGTTAATAAGAAACTATTTAAAAGATGAATTAGAAATTAACAAGTGATTGACTGGCATTGCACAAGCACCTTGAGTTTCAGAAAGTTTAACCAGTATTCACTGATTTAGGAAGGAGGAGAATCCATACTAGAGAGAAGAAGGTAACTATCCTGTTTACAATAAACACATTGCACCTTCAAATCTGGGAGAAAATAAGGCAAGGTTTTGTGAAACAGGTCATCTTTCAAGATATGTAGAGCATTTCTACATTTCAGATTGGAGAACTGGTGAGTGGGACAGGGGTTGGCAAGTGTCCTATGGAAGAAAAAGGTGTCACTTAACCCTAGCGACAACAGAAGCAAAACATCACAAGATTGAAAGGTACATTTGTGTTAATCAGTATACTCGTGGAATGGGGAGTGGTGCAGTTTGATGAAAGACTAAAGGACACTAAGATAAAAAACACTCTACAGCCCATAATGTCTTTGTCTGTGTATTATAGGAGATTGAACGTAGGGCGTTTGCTCTGAACTATATTCAGACAGGTTCTTCCTAAGTTAATGAGTTCCCCAGGTTTGGCTCTGACTTGATATCGTCCAGCCTCAATCTCCCAGAGTGCTGGGGCATAGGTACTTGCTACTATGCCTAGCTCTATAATAGTCTTTGAAAATGAATAAGATTTGCTGAAGCCTTCATGCATAATGGGCTCTGAGATGTTTCTCAGCCTGAAAACTGTATCAGTGTCTCAAATACACTTAATGGCTCTGGAGAAGTTCATTTACTGCCAAATAATGTAGCTAAGTACTGTATGACATTTTGATTAAATCCTGTAGTAGAAAAAACATTTTATTATCATTCTTCTTATTATTAAAATTTTGTTATTATTATGTGTTTTTGTTTTTTGCTTAATTTTTCTTAGAAATACAAGAGGAGAGAAGAAAGTATTTATTTGTAATGCCCCATCTTTAAAACATATGATATCATGAGTGTGACACATGCAGATAAATGGCCATGAACAGGTAGAAACAGGTTGACAATGTCTTTTCTTCACTTGCTGAGAAACTTCGGTCATCACTTGGGAGAGCTGTAGTTTTACCACGTGGTGGGGCTCAGAAAATAAGACATTCATATTGATTTTAGATCCTCAGTTGACTTATTGGCTTAGCTATTTACCTGATAGATTTCTTTCCAAAGGAAATCTCTTCCTTAATAAAATGAGCAAAATATTCACTTCTAAGGAAACAATCGAATGCTTGAAAGTCATTTGACTGCAACTATTATTTGCAAGGTCTTAGTATTGTTCCTCCCATGCTTACAGTTTTGACTTGTTGATGTATTTTCAAGGTTTCATTACTTCTCTTTCTTAAAGTAGAATTATATCGTTGGGATAATGTAATATGTTGTAGCCTATTGAGGACTTATTTTTTTTAAGTACAAGGAATACTCTTTCTTGCATACTGTAATTAAGGCCAGATTTATGATGTCAAATTATACTTGCATTATTAGACCTTCAAAGCCCTGAATATATTCTGTATTTTACTATTTGGAAGCTTCATCTAATGTATTCATCTCATACAGAATACAAATATTAATGAAACTGAAATATAAATTACATTTATAAAAATATCTTTGAATACACATGTAAATTCCACTGGTCAAAAAAGAGGAAATAATTTAATGGCAAAAATATGGTCATTAAAATTACTAAGTGATTTTAAGTTCATGTTATGCATTCATGTTCATTTCTATAGTCTTGTGAAACAGGTCTGTGTCATATAACCCTTTTTTAAAATGATGAAAAAATAAAAACATTACAATACTTCATGTAATAAATGAGATAGAAATTGTAGATTTTGAGTGTTCGTTCTAAAGACTTTAATTTTATCCTTCCTGAATTCAGTGTTAGAACTTTATGCAATCTAATTTTTCCTACCACTGGATTAGTAGTATAAGAAAGGTACTAAGAATTTAATCTTAATATACATATTATTACTGTAGTATATATATTATGTAGTTTCATTTGTATATTTCATTTGTGTATTTTAAAAGTAGACTTTTTTGTCAGTCTTCTCAGTGTTTATTGGTGTTATTCTTTTGTTATTGTTAATTTAATAGTAAGAAATAGGGCATGCATATTTTAAGAAGGAATTATAGAAACAATTTACATATAAGTATTTGATTCTATTACAATGTATCTTGCCACTTAGATTAATTTTCTAAGAAGAGGATTGTTTTAATAAAAATGAGAGATAAATTAATTAAGCTTAATTGGTTACCAAATTACCACTTTATTTTATTAACACTATCCCAAACTGGATATTGTGGATATCAGTTCACTGCAAAATGAGTTGTTACTATAATAGGCTCATATCCTTCTGCATATGAATTGCCCTTGGATAGGAAAGTAAATTTTTCCCTAATCCTTGGATAAGGTAAATTTTTCTCACCTGCAATAATGGTGAGAGGCAAAAATAAATTTGCCTAGAAAAAATATGTGCTTAGGGGCCATTCTTAAAGAAACCTTTAAAAGCATACAGAAAGAAAAGGCTTTGCCTCTTTCATGTCTCAAGCAAGCTTATTATTTTCAAAAATAGTTTTAGGAAAAAGCAGATTTTTAATTTAATACTACACATTTTTGAAAAATTGTTTCATGAACCCAATTACAGAAAACGCAATTCATGGTTGCTTGCACTAGGACCCCATTACATAAAATCATTTAAGTCTATGTAATTAGCAATAAACTCCAAATCACAAGGTACATCAGTAACCACCTAAAACTACCAAGATATGTCCAGCAAACCCAACTTTATGAAAACATGGGATTTCTGCCTTACCAATGTCACTGCTTTTATTTTCTTTAGGATATAATATTCAGAGAGTCAATAAAATGTCTCTCTGGGGCCGGGGATATAACTCAGCAGCACAAGTGCCTGCCTGGCAAGAGCAAGGTCCTGAGTTCAATTCCTGGTACCAAAGCAAAAATACAAACAAACAAACAAAAAATAAAATGTCTCTTTCAATGATCAAGTAATTCATTGAGATCTGTTATGCTTATTATAATAACTATAATATAATATGAAAATTACAGCAACTTTAATACTTGGGGCCATTTGCAAAAGCTGTCAGTTGTTTATCATTCAGAATAGCAGTATTGGGGGATCAATGACATCAGGAATAAGAAAGCTAAAACCTAAAGGTCAAGGAGCTGGTTGCTTCTAATTGCTGTTTTCATAATTTAAGAGTGTCAGAGAACAGAAGATAGAACAGAAAATGCTCATCTTGTGTAAAGGTTTGCTGCTTCTTGTGACATTTCCAATAATGCACAGAATGCCCAAATGAAACCTGAAGAACGGAATGGGAAGAGTGGGTGGGAGGAGCTTCCCACTCCACTAACTGGAGTTTTGTCCAATTAGTATTCGAAGATCAGACGGAAGACATGAAGTCAAGAAGAAAGAACAAAAGTAACAGGGAAACTATGGTATTTGAGGAGAGGACCATACAGAAGGAAAGTGTGAGTGCAGGCACCTTGGCGTCGTAACCAGACTGAACGGACGTACAGTACAGCGCTGAAGAACTTCTAACAGGGAAAACATTATCAAGGGAGAGAAAATACAAATGAAAATTTTTAAAGTATAACTTTTATATACTATTGATAATATTCACCAATTTTCAGAAAGCAAAACCAATTTCCTCAGATCATAAATTCAATAAGAGAAAAGATATTTTGCACTCTCCTGGCTTTGTTGATCTGTGAAATTCCAAGCTCATAGTAAATTGCGGATACACGCTATCCGATTAAGCGTAACATATTGGCTCTAGAAAGCATAGAGAATTTTAAAGTTAATTTTAAATATGCAAAGCGATGCGAGTAAGCATTAGTGCCTTTGGTGGTAGAGTGGAGCCGCGGCCTAAGCAGTAAGGAGGCGGCGCTTGTGCTTGTGTTCTCCTCATCTGGATTATTCAGGGTAACCGCACCATTTGAATATTTTAACATGATCCTATCTGCAAAATCTCTTTTGCTAAAAAGATAACATATTCATAGATTCTGGGAAATAGGGGATGGACATTTTGGAGGAAGGAGAGACGTTATTTTGTAAAACACAATATTGTTTCTTATCTCTTGCAAAAACAAACTGAAACAATGGTGTATTAAATATTGCTCTGAAAATAATCCAATATCCTTAGCTGCAAATTAATAACATTAAACTGGGTCCAGAAGGAGAAGTACATTTAAAAAAATCTGAAAGACATTATGAGAGGCATAAATGACTGCTACATTTAAGCGACTCTCACAAATACAAGTTGGCCCTACGTGGAAGAGCATTTATGATTTGCTTTTAGGAAGATTTTTAAATATTGGGTCTAAGGTCCATACTATAAAAAGATTCAAAATTTCTCTTGTTCCATTATCTAGCACAAGATTAAAATATTATCTAGACTAGTAATATTCCAGGAAGGTAGGAAAATTGTGTAGCCAAATATACTAGTGGTTCATGGCTATGGTCATCACAAAAGAGGAAAATCATCTAAATCTGCAAGATGACAGAAAGAAAGAACTGATGGTTGCAAAAATAGCAGAGAGAATTAAAATGAAGAGTCTCTGATAAATGTAAAGTTTTAAGAAAGATCCCTGAGAAAGGTCCAGAAAAAAAATCTTTTGTGGCGGTGTTGGGGTGAGGAAATGGGTTGGAAAGCAGAGGAGAAGGAGGAGGAGAAAAGAAATATGCTTTGGGAGTTAATATTAGCGCCCTCATTTCACAGAGGCAAGGCGTTGCTAAAGAATAAAAACACTATGACTTGGAACAAGTTCTCATAAAAAACAGTTTTGGAAGCCACAAAAAAATGTCAAAAAGCATTTGAAAAGCAGTTTGTCATCATCACAATAAGAACTAAAACTGTAATTTTTACACAGCATAACTCCCACAGAAAATACAAAATTATAATACCAATGTTTTGGATTCTTCATTATAATTGCTGTGTTAGACAAAATTACGTTAATTAAAATTCAAGTATACATTTTAAATTTAGAACTAAGGCTAAGAATTCCCACTAAAGTGTGTTTCTTACATACTTAAGAAAAATTGGAAAAATTACTTTTCTGTTTGGCTAATATATTTCTAGGTGTGCCTTTAAAGAGAAAGAAATGCAAGGAATAATTATAATATCCAATGATTATAGAATTGTTTTTTTCTCTCAGACATGGAAAAAAGGATGTAGTATACTGAAAATACCTTAGGTTTTAGTTTGAACCTGTCCTTAGTGTTCGGTGAGTACCACTAATTAAATACATCCACTCAAGCTTTAGATACTGTCAATCTGGGATAGCTAACAAATAATGTTATTACTCAGGAAACTAATTATTACTGATTTTATTCCATATAAGGAAATCTATTTATCAAAATAATAAATTATTTTCAAAGCATGTAGTAAGGATGACTAAAGATTTAACTTTCCTTTATCCACGGACTAGATAAATGTCATTATTTAATAATGACATCATCCACATGCCCACTTACCCCCTGCTTCAAGTGAGAAATCACAACTATTTTTTATTAAAGTAAAAAGCAAATTGGCCAATACATGATCAAGATGATTATTCTATAAACTACAAACTAGTCAGTGCTTTACATAAGAATATAAAATATTGATATACCAAATTAATACATTTGATAATACATATATGGATAGATTACAACTTCAGGAAATAAATCCCCATTGAGATGGATCTCATTGTGCAAAACCAATCATTATGAAAAAGAAAATAAAAACTGTACCTAATAAAACGTTTTAAAGAAAAAATGATGGAAAACAGAATACTAAACTAAGGAGAAGATAATATGTTAGCCTGGTAATGAAACATGCCTGTTAGGGAAAGTTCCCAATGAATCTTACATTGAAAAGCAATAATTTGAGTAGTTCATGGAGCTCTCTCAAACCTAGCATGCTCAAAAAGGACAACTGTAAAATAAGCTGGCTGTTTTGGACTAGAATTTAACATTATATTAAACTATATAACAAAAACTTGAATTTTCTCTGACTTACTCAGGTAAGAGAATTACTTTCAGACTCTAAGTGGAAAAACAAACAAGAACAGGAGTGGAGAGAACACGGCGGTAAAAATCAGGCATTTCTGAGTTCTAACCCTGATTTGGCATCAGTGTGAATGTGAGTTTTTAATGTCTCTAAACTCTGTTTCAAGGGGTTGCTAAAATTTCTCTGTACTTGGTTTTCTCCAGTTCTTACCAAATACCAATCAAATCAGAGAAAAAGAAACTCCCCGACACATGCTATTTTAAGTCTAATAACAGCATACAGTATAAGGAGAAACTACGTAACTTGGATAGTGGTTGGGGCTTAGGAGGTTCACACGGCTTTTGGGATTTGAACCAATAACTGATACAACAATCTAGAAAGAAGAAAAACCTGGAAAGCAGTTCAGTCTCTCCAAGTGTGCCGTAAGTCAGACTTAAGCATAGAAACTCACTGTAAAACTCTCCATTCCTCCTTCCTCTGGAAGGTTATTATTTCTGAAAGGGAACAGAATACTGTATAGGGCTGCTTTAATTAAATAATATTCTCTCTCTCTGTCTCACACACACAATTTTAGTTTCTGTAACTTTCGGGAGTCAGGCAAAAATTAACTCAAACTACGGCACAGTGACATGATGGCACTTTGAACTGAACGAGATAGGGAGGACCTCAGGGATAGTCTCTCTGACTGTCTTCCATTCCCCTTTCATTCACAGGTCTGTCAGAGAAACTGCAAACCCTCTCTCCTAACACAAGCCAGGACCTTGCTCATGTAAGCAGGTGCTGTCACGCAGCTGTAGCCCTCAGTCGGTCTTATCTTTCTTTTAAGGACACAGGACCCTTATTGCAGAGAAGCCCCACCCTGTGCCTAGGGAAAGGAATGCTAAGGAAGTCAGGAGAACCAGAAGACAGGCCTCTTTCTCCACCAGTTTATTCCCATCAGATCAGTCTCTGTCTAACTAAGCAAACCAAGAAATCTAAAACAAAATAGAAACTACTCTTAAAACAAAGGAAACTAGGAAGAACTGTGAATCTAAGCTAACAGGATTTATCTAATTCAACTCAAATGTTACTCAGGAACACTCTGAAAATCATTTTTAAACAAAACAAGACTAAAATCTGAAAGCATTTTGGCAAGGAAAATGTCAGTTGCGATCAAAGACAAAAAGTCATGCTTCACTTTACAGCACTGAATTAGAATAAGGTGAAGTAATGAGCTCAAGGATTTTGAGAAGAAAGAATAGTAAATCAGACAGTTATTTTGCCAAATTTCTCTCGCATGTAAGCAAAGGTCATAAAAAGACAGTCTGACTGAGTTAATATCTCAACATATAGCACTTCTACTAAATGTCCTGAAAAAAAACCATAAAAATATTCAGCAATCAACAAAATATGAATCAAAATGAACTCAGGTTTTAGGAAATTTGTGGTGTAGGGTTGGGAGCGAGCCCTTGAGAGAACTAAAATAAGTTAGTGAGCGCAATATACTATCAAATGAACCACAGGGGAGAGTGGTGCAGGACTGGAATCCTAGCATTTGGAAGGCTAAGGCAGGAGGATCACTGCAAGTTGGAGACCAGCCTGGGCTACTAAGAGAACTCAAGGCCAGAGTAAACTGCACAGAGACACTGTGTCTCAAAAGGAAAAAAAAATCAAATCAAGATGAAATCAAATGATTGTAGTAAATGTGGATTCAAAAGAGAATACAAAAATCAATTTATTATTTTGGAAAATGAACATATACATTTTATAAGAAATAATATTTCATTGATAAAATAGCAATTTGTTAATAGCAACCAGTTTAATCCATCTTCATCATAGATGAAACTTAAAGGTTATATATTTTATCTTCATAAAAAATATAGGGGAAATATATTTTATAAATAGCATTAGAAAGTGTTCACAAGCTTCCCAATTTACTAACGAGGAAAGAAGGAAAGGAAGTTCTTTATAAAGCATCAGTTAGAAAATAAAGTCAATACTTTGCGTGAGTGCATAAAAACAACATAAAAGCTCCAGAAAATAATGTGACAGAAGAGTGAATTTAAGAGATTTCAATAAGCTATGAAAAGCAAGAATTGACAAACTGAGTAAAAGAACATGTACAATACAATAAAACTTGCCAAGATAAGAATGTTAAGAAAAAATTAGATATTCATCAGAATTCAGAAAAATTCACTTGCTACATATATTCATGGTCATTTCCAAGCCCAAATCCATGATCAGCAGGCAAATTTAGCATGTATTTATTAATTATTTACATATAAAATAAACAAAGTCCTATGCAAAAGAAAAGTGAGTAAAACAAAGATCAAATGAACAAAGTTGACAGTAACAATTTTATACAATTAGCAATTGCATCAAGAAGGTAAAACTGGGAACATGGGCTATTTAATATTAATAAAACATATAATCCACAAAGATTATATAGAACCATAAAGCTATATATATATCTGATAGAAGAGCATCAAAGTATATATATGTATATATATATAAAACAAATCTAAAAATAATTTATTTAGAAGTATTTATTATACCTTAAGTCATTAACAGATTAGACAAAAAATAAATATAGGCACAAAATAATATAATGTTCTCAAGTGTTTCACAGACTTTTAATTTAGCATACTAAGATTATACTTTTTTAAACGTATCTATGAAAACTGAAATGAGGACATGTCAAGCATTAATTAATTCAATAATTTATTAATTCATATTAATTCTCATTAATTCATTATTCTTATTAATTCTTAAGCTGCTCCCTAACGTCCCACTGGTCCTAATTCAGCTCTTAAAACCCCAAAGATTATGTCTACTAATATATATGTAAATATATTTTACAAGCTCCTAAAAAATTACCAAAAATCCATAAATTTGATTTTACAAAGCTCCTAAAACATTAACAAAAATCCATAAATACATAATTCAGATTCTGTTTTCAAAATTCATTTCATGAAGGCTCATTCATTCAATCACTCATAAAACAAATAATTGAGCATTCATTCAATTGACTATGATTAAGAGGATACACAAATAATAGGACCTTATAAGAAGGAAAATGAACAGTAAGACAAACGAGTGTGTAATAAAAATGTAACTTTTGATTAGTCTCATGTTAGGGCTTAGACAATGCAATTTTATCAGAGAGGTCTTCCAAACATTCAGGAATTTTCAGTATTTTTGAAAAATACATTCATAGAGTGAATGCACATGTTCATCTATTCATATATGATCATGCCTTCATACGACAACTTGAGTTTTGTGGTTGCATTTATGTGATGTCATTTGGTATATAGAGATAACTGTCCTCTCTACATTTCCTGTTCCTCACATCTTTACTGTTTTTTTAAAAAATAAATTTTATTATAAAAATAAATATAATAATATAAATGCATATATAGGACGTGATATATGAAGTTAAATTATCAAGTAGTAAATGAAAACTTTTAAAAGCCCTTGTATAAACTATGCTTTGCAAAATTAGATAACTGTATTACTGGAGTATATTGATATCTATTAGATATACAAAAATGGTTCCTTTTCTCTGTGTTGTAGGTTTGTCTTTCTAATTAGGAGGTTTCATGAGGAAATACTTCACCTAAGACCTAGACAAACTTCCATGTATCATTATGTGAGAAACTGGTCCTTGCAGATTTTTCTTTGACTATTGGTTTTCTTGGCACTCTGATAAGTCAATCATCACATTTCTAGAACATTTACTACAATGACAATGGATTATTCAAGTGAAATGCTGACAACTGTATTCAGTATAAGGCCAACGGTGTTTTCTGGAGCGATGAAATTTGGAAATGTGCAGATTTAGTCTCCGGACATAACTGTATTATCCACTTTAGTGTCACTGGAGGCCCAGAGAACAATACATCTCACTACCTTTGTACTTAATATAAGTGACTGAAGACTACCTTTTGTTACACATAACATAAAATAATAAGTGTTCTAGATATTACCATGCATATTTTCTGAGATGTTAAGCAGAGAGGTGGTAGTATTAGTTGTTTGAGATAATTTCTTAACTTTTAGCACTAAAACTTAACACTTCAAGGCACAAGAAATGCTATACTTAGAAAAAGAAATCTCACTTGAGAAACATTTGTATTTTGAGTAAAGTTTAATATTCATTTACACATATCCATCTCTGATGATCTGACCATTGCATTCCTAGATGTACACCCATGAGAAATACTACGGATTTCAACCAAAGACATGTGCAACAATATTTGTAGTTACATGTTATGGAATAGCCAAAATGGAAAACAATGAAAATGGCCATGAGCATCAGACTGAAAAAATGATAGTTTATTCATACTAAAGCATACTTATATAGGCAACAGCATAACAAAACTACATCTACATGTGATACCATGAAAATATCTCACACATCACACTAGTTCAGTAAAAATGTGTACACTCCACGTTTCAGATGAACAAATTTTAGAATGAACCTTGGGGGAAGTGTGTAGGGTCTGCCAGGGGCAACCAAGGGAATTTAGAATGCTGTAATGTTCTGTCCCTTGATCTGAGGTTACAAAGATCTGACTAGCTGTATAATTCGGGTGCATGGTTACTTGTAATCTTCCTTAAAGAATTTTCATTAAATAAATAATCTTGCTAATTCTTTTTTCAAATTAACATTTAGGCAAGCTATATTTTTAATAAAAGTAATGATATAGCCCTCAATTATGGGACAATTTTATATAAACTAATTATCTAATTTTAAATATTACAAATGTGCACTGGGTAAAGAGTTCCAAATTATAATTATTATATGTGTAACAAATAAAACATTAATTAACAAGTCTACTTTTTAAAAAACAGACATTTAATTTGGGATCATATTGAGATAAAGATTAACTGATGTATTTATTAAAAATGAGCCATGAAGTTAGTTGTTGAAAGGACAATGATTTCATAAAAGAAACTAAGGGGAATGCCTTTTGTCCTGGACCTCACCTAAGTATTAAGTAACCAGTATTGCATTTTTTGTATTATTTTGTAATCTCATTAAAAGTCTCATCTCTTTTTGAATATATTTTGTCTGTATAAAATGTATGCAGTCTGCCTGTATGTAATTCCCAAAATTTGAAAAATTTCCCTCAAAAAATTTTTTTTAAAAATCACGTTATTGAGATATAACTTACATACAATAAAATTTGCACTCTATAAATTATGATTCAATGAATTTTGACAAATTCATAGTCCTATATCCATCACTAAATCATGACATAAATCATGATTACCAAATTACCTCCATGCAAACCAAGCCCCAGTCAACTTATAGTTTTTTTCTTTTCTAGAATATAAGTAAATGAATATAGTACACAGCCATTTGTATCTGTCTTTAACTTACTCTCAAGATGCAGACATACTGTCTCATACATTAGTTGTTTCAATCCACTTAAATTTTTTGAAACTTGAGACTGAAAACTGTGATGATTTATTCTACAATTTTTCATTGGGGTGTTCTAAAAATATTAATGTCAACTTGGTAGATAATGCCATTTGGGTTTTCTTTAATACCTTCTTCTATCTGCATCTTTTGATGCCTACTGAAAAAGAATTGTTGAAGTCTCCTACTACCATTGTGGCTCTGTCAGTTTCTCTTTGCAGTTCTATCAGTTTCTGCTTCATGTTTCTAGAAGGTATGAATGCTCATATTTGGGGTGGTTGTATTTTTTTAAAGCATGAAACCCTTTCTTTCTTACACTGTTTCTATTATTGTAAATGTTTCTTTTTCTGAATAAATTTATCTGATACTCATTGTGATGATTAATTTCATGTGCTAAATTGGCTAGGTTCTGGTATTCAATAATTTGGTCAAACACAGGCCTAGATGTTGCTACAGATGTTTATCTTTAGATGTAGTTAACCCTGAAATCAGTAGACACTGAGTAAAACAAATTACCCTCAGCAACTGGATGAGCCTCTTCCAATCAGTTGAAGGCTCCAGGAGAAAAAAAGTGAGGTTTCCCAAAGAAGAGGCAATTCTGCCCGAAGTCTGCAGAAATAGAAATTCTCATTGAAGGCTGCAACAGCCCTGAACTTCTTGTCCTGCCAGGTTGATCTACAACTGCACCACCCCCCCCTCCCCCGGTTCAGCCAGGTCAGTTCCTTAAACTAACTCCTAATCCCTCCTGTTCTTTCAAAACTCCTCCTCCCCGCCTCTTCTTTCCTTTTCGCTTTTACTTTGCTGCTGCCCAAGCCTCCATGTTAGGCCTGTGCATCGTCTGAGGTTCCGAGTTTGGATTCCTAAGAATTTCTTTCTTCCTGGCAGCTAAACTCGTGTATATAATATATAATTTTGTTGTTGTTGTTGGGGACCATGTCATGGTTGGGAACAAGTTTCTAGCTGTGCTCCAGCAGTTGAACATCTGGAACTTGTGTCTTTTATCAGCACGGCATTCCGAAACTGCTTTTTTTTTTTTTTTTTAACCACTCATAGCAGATGGCATTTGCAGTAGCAGTTGACCTCCACCTGGGGCGAGAGGACAAGAGGGTTTGCCGCCCCTCCTCTAGCAGAGGATAGCTTTTGCTTTCAGGAAAAGTGAGTGAAGTGAGTGTGGACTTACCCGGGTGTCCGGTACTCCTAGAAATTCTATTAGCTATGCTAGAGCCATGTTTGAACTTTAAGAATTCCATGAAACTTTTGTTCTCTGCTTCTCACCCAATTTCATGGTTTCAACTCTTCCTTCCTTGCTTTGCTAAAGGGGACACAATCTTGGGGAACTGTCACTCTGTGAAGGTGTTTGTCACTCCTTTCAAATTCAGTTCAACTACTTTTCTGTGACCTCAGTTCTCTGATAGACTCAAAAAGATTGTGATTTTGTAGTTTATCTTGTTTGTTCTGATTTTTGAGGTTGGAGTGACATTCTTATCAGACTGCCTATTTTTAAAGTGAAGTGGAATTGTCAAAGGAAAGTTTAAGTCATGAAATGAAATCAATTGTAAAATCTTTTTCTTATTGAATTTGAGACTATAAATTAAATGCAATTTCTCAATCTTTAAAATATCCCATTATCTTTTTACAAACATACAAATTTCATGACCCTCTTTCATGTTATTTAAGACACAAAAAAGTTTATAACATAAGAAACAACACAGAAAAGCAAAGAGACAAAGTATGTCCTGTGCTAAATATCCACCTTACTTTTGTAAATGGCTAGTCATAGGACTTGCCTGGTACATATAATTAAATATTAAATAAATGTTGTGCAAGTGTGTCTTGGTTACTTTTCTCTCATTGCTGAGACAAAATACCCCATACCCAAAGTTAAGGAAGAAAAGGTTTATTTAGCTTATAGTTTGTGGAGGTTTCAGTCCATACTTGGCTGGCTCAGAGACAGTGTGGCACATGGCAGAGGGCGAATGTTCATAGCAGCAGAGCACAGCAAAAACAAGCAAAAGGGAGGAATGGCAGCAAGCAGCCTCTTTCTTTCCCTTACACTGTAAACAGGCTACCCCCACCCAGGAGGTGTGTACCTCTCACATAACCTCCATGCCCTCCAATTCCACAGGCTCAGGATATGTACAAAGTAAGTATCCTGGCTTCCTGCTGAATCACTCAGCCAAACCTCTAGACTCCCCAAGTTGATACAATGTATCAACCATAACAAAGTGAATGAATGAGTGAATAAATAAATGAGTGAACCAAAGTTTACTGTCTGATTAATCAGTAATAAACTCATTGGATTCCAAATATTTTAGATATCAGGAAAGAAAACCACCTAGAATGTTTCGGGGTCAAAAGTTGCAACTTATTCTTACAGACCCAATATACTGACCCATACACTCCTCTCAAACACATATCTGCTGAAAGGTAAACATCTAATCACTTGTCTCTCAAACTCAATTCTAATTACTCTTTTTAAAATATATCTTTATTTTTATTGGATACCCAATCAGTATGCAAATTTATAAAGTACAGTGTGAAAAGACGTTAATTTTGATAAAATTAAAGGCCCAATTTATCTACCTTTTCCTTTTGTGGTTTGTGCTTTTGGTATTGTAACTAAGAAGTCATTGCCAAAATACATGTGAAGATTTTCCTTCACATTCTTGTGTAAAAAATGTAATGTATGATAATTGTAAATATTAATAGTGTGATGTTTCAAAAGATGTTCAGATACTAAAACCTCACTACAATCATTTTTGCATGTTAATATAGAGCTGGGGGGGCTGGGGATATAGCTCAGTGGAATAAGCACCTGCCTAGCAAGGGCAGGGTCCTGAGTTCGATCTCCATATACCGCCAAAAAATAAATAAATATAAATATATATGAGAGAGAGAGAGAGAGAGAGAGAGAGAGAGAGAGCTGGGTCTCTCAGCTCAGCTTCATGTTTAACCCTTAGTGTTTCAGATCCCAGGAGATAAAATAAGTCTTAACTTATTCTCTAGTCAAAAGCTTCAATCTCTTGCCATGTCAGAGACAAATATTCTCCTCAGCTATACTCTGGTTTCAATGACAGAGACAACTCAGTGTAACATGGACCTTGACACTTGGCGTTTGATATAGTCTCAGTCTCAATTCTGTTAAAAAGGCGCCTTCCCAAGGTAGTGCATCATTGTTCCCGTCCCATGCTCTTTCTCTTTTTTCCCTGGCATCTTGCTTTAAGGTAATGACAGGGACCACAGTTCTTCCCACTCCATGACGTGGCTTGGTCCCAACAGCTTTCTCAAGGTCAGAGTTCAATGATTGGTTTCCTGCAGCAATTGTAAACTACCTTCCTGGCAGCCTGAGTCTCCCTGTCTCTCTTCCCCATTCTGGTGCACTCTGCTTTGAACTCCTGCTATTCTGATGCCTGTGTCTCATCTCTTATTGAATCTTCCGCTACCCTGAAGAAAGATTACGTATTCTCTCTTTCCATCTTCTCAGCTTGCCTGAACTTCTTCCATTAGCCTCAGCCGAGTTGATTCATGCCATTCAGAGACCTCAGTGAGGTTTCCCACATTGGCTCCTCAGTGCTTGCCTTTCTTTATTGACTCCCTTGCTTAAACTGTCACTCTATAATCTTATGGAAAGTACTGACTTTACCTGAGAGGAATAAGAAAATGTATGAATGTATACATTATCAGAAGAAATAATTTCAGTTGGCAACAGCTTAACTGATTAAATACTGTAACAGCTGAGGAAATTGTATTTCCTTCTCAGCAGACACTTGAGATATCTGCCCCTTGTTCTGTTTGTGGTGAACGTATTTCATGCTGTCTCGCTTGTTTGTCAGCATTCAAAAGTGTACTGGTAAGAACAATGGGAAGGAAGAGAGAAGGAAAAAGGAGAAGGGACCTCACAGCTTGTGGACTAACAAGACCAATGGCACTCCTCACTGTCCTGCAAACTCTCTCGTTTCTTCAATATTATTTGCATACATGCATACATGTTTACAGACACGTGTTATTTAAGAGTTTTTAAAAGACTGAATTGGAGAGATGGGAAAGTGAAACCGCATCTTGCCATGCTTTTCTATATGTTTATTTTGGAACCTAATTGTTGTTTTTTAAGCAAATGTATACCATATTTATAATAAGTGAAAGAGATTTTGCATTTGCAAGAGTTATATTAAGTGATACAGTCTTAGGTTTACAATATCAAACCCGGAACAAAGTCTTTGTTTCAAAAGCTGATATGTAAAAATTGAACATTAATACATGCTTTATCTTTACATGCATGTATTAATTTCTCCTTACTTTTGAAATACAATAAAATTCAACAGTGATGTGTTGGCCTCATCACTGCTGCAATCACTTTCCATTACGCATACCCTGGCCCCCAAAGGAGAACTACACAGCTGCTCTACAATGCTCATGGTAATCCTCGCTTCAGCAAAGATGAAGCCACTCTTCTCAATTGGTTTGACTTTTTGCAAAATAAGACTCTTGCCACAACTTCAAACTATTGTCAACTCCACATTTATAAAACAAGACAAGATATTGCATATGATTTGCATCCAGCTCTACAACCAAACTACTTAGACCAAGATAAGAATATTGGAGGCTATGTGCAGTTAGTACTCCATTCCTCCAGCACAAAACTAAAGATCAGAAGTCCTCTAAAATCATCATTTCTTTTTTGTGCTTTGCTCTTCTTTTTTCCTGTTTTATTGCTTTCCTGTTCACAAGCCTTTCTGATCTGTCTTCCATTTCTTTAGAGCCTCTCTTCATCCACTGGGAGAACAGATTTTCCTTTGTGTGAGGAGGTGACATGTGCCCCACATCTGCACCCTCTGGAAATGGTGAGGAGGTAACTTTATTCTCTCAATTAAATGTCATCTCTGTTAGAACCTTGTCTTCTTTGAAATATCATGCCTTAGTATCAGAAGAATTTTTCAAATTTTTCCTTGTCACTTTCAATCAACTCCATTCCCAGGAAAGCCTATGAATTTGCCGAACTGTAGGAGACCTCACATTCTTTCTTCCACGCAGACCCTCACTATATTATTAAAGGGCTTCAGTTCATATGAAGGATTGTGTTTTATTCCTAAACTTAACAGTTCTAGGCCTTTCAATGTCACTGTTTTTACTCTACTTGGGCAACAAAATCCGGATGTTATATTCCAACTCTTACCTTAAACAGCTCTACCTGACACAATCCAAACTACAGCACTCCACAATCTGACAGAAGCCTCTGCCATCCTAGTCACTCATTTTTCTCATGATCCACGGGTCTCCTATAATTGAAAGATTAGCCCTTTGATTAATTCTTTTCCCTTAGCCTAACAGCTCCCTGGTGGTGTCAATCCTTTTCTCACTAATTGTGCAGGTCACAATGTACAGTTTATCACATGAGTGAACCTTTTCGAGCATCTTCAATTACCACAAGTTCCACCTTTATATCACATAAACCTAGAAAAAAATTCCAAATATGGATCCATTCTATAAAGAGACTAAGTGTTGTTTAAAGATATACACTCATAAATTCATGCATGTCAATGTCTATAAAACTGATAAAACTTGGCCAATCCTAAGTAAAAACTCATCAGTTTGGTTCTTAGTATTGTATAGTAAATTTTTCATCTTTCCTTAGCTTTTCTTATTTCCTTACCGATTGTTTTAAACCTCTACCATGTCTCCTTAACACAACTCTTCTTCCCACTCACAGAAGAAGCTCTTGCTGCCTGTTTCACTGAGAAAAGTGAGAACATGACATAAATCCCTTTTTCTCTGTCCTCTTTCCACCTCAACTATGTTCCCCTTTGTATACTCAGTTATTTTCTTTAGTCTTGGATAGAATATCTCTTCATTCAAAAGTGTCACATTATTAGCAGAAACACTAAATATGACATTAGATTTTTATTCTTAGTTACAATGAGATTGATAGAGTGGAGTTCCTTACTAAACTTAGAGAAAAATACTGAATTCTACCTTGCATTAGAACCAGCAGCTTCCTGCCAGAGCCAGGGTACACCAAAGAATTCCTTTAACTCTCAGATTCTCATTCCTCCAAGTGTAGAGCATCTGGAATTCCAGAGGATGCTAGTGATTTTTTTTTTTTTTTTTTGTGGTACTGGGGATCGAACTCAGGACCCTGCGCTTGCTAGGCAAGCGCTTATTCCACTGAGCTATATCCCCAGCCCGATGCTAGTGATTGACTAGCACATCACCTCCAGATTGTCAGATGCCAAAGACCTATGTATTCCACTGCTGAGAATCCAACTTGTCATGCGTTCTCTGGTGATAAGAAGACACACAGAGGTAAGGGATCCTTCCCATAAAATGACAATATGTCATGACCAGTTGATGCCTGGCATATTTCTTTGTATGGTGAGAATGAGAGTAGGGGTCCTTTTTCATCTCTAACTGGCAGATTCCAGCCCTGAAAGAGTCTCCTTTCACAAACAAGGGGGATGCAGAATTTGGAGTCTCACTGATAGGATACATCTGGCATGACTAGAGCTGACCCTTCTTAAATTTAATTCTTGACCTAAATTGGGATCTTGCACCTTGAGTCACTTTTCTGTATGTTTCGTTACCCTTTTTCTGCATTCTCCTTAGTTCAGTCTACACGTCCTTAAGATTTCTCAATCATAAGAAAATAAGAACAAGCAAAGCAGCACTTCTTAGACCTTGTCACCTCTTCTAGTTACTCATAATCTCTCCTATTTTCTCCACTTGGACACTTCAAAACTATCCACCACTGTGTTTCCTACTGAGATGCCCTTCTAGCTGTAGGATGGTCCCCTGGGGTTCACTCCACAGCCATAGTAATCAGACATACCACACTGCCATCCTCATAAGAGCCTTTACTGAATTCCTTTGGAAATGGAGCTCATCGTCAGACCATCTCATCTCCGCTCACATCTCTTGAGCCACCTTTCACTCCAAATATTTTAGCTGTACCATTCTTGTTTTCTTTTGTCTTCTCCTTTAGGGCCTTTGCATTTGGTTTTCATGCTACCTAAGATGCTCTTCTACAAAATTTTTTCTGGGGTGACATATTTTTAGCATTCACACCATAGCTAAGTTATCAACATCTTAAATTAGGCTTCCAAACCTCCTCAGTGCACTTTGATGTAGAGCAACATCTGTTTCATTAACTTTCTAACATGTACAGACTTTTGAAATGATCTTGCCTACCGGCTTACTCATTTGTGTCTGTAACCCCATCAGCCACACTTTGCTGGTCTTCTTTACTGGTAAGCAAGCACCTTAAACAATACTTGGCATGTAGCAGGTACTCACTTAACACTGTTCTTCATAGGAACCACCTCACTCACAACAGGTCTCACTCATGATTTTAATCCGTGGATTCTTCAGGAATTTAATCCATCATTTCACAGCTTCAGGTCTGGGGCCTAACGGTTCATTTCTTTCATGTTTCTTGGACCAAAGTAAAAGTCTGTGCTGCAGCTTGTTTTCACTTGGGCAGAACATTATGGAGCCCCAAGATGTATCACAAGCTACCAGCTAATGTTGTGGGGGTAATGACTTTCCTACTGTGGGCCAAGTGGGACAATAGCTATACAACACACACTGAAACCACAGTCAAATTGACAGGTCTTACATTTTAAAACACCAATGTAAGCCAAAAATCCTCTTCTAAAGGGTATTTATGAATTAACACATTTATGGATATATATACATGGGCTCTTGTTTGTCTTTAACCCTAAAATGTCTACTCTGTAGATTAAGACATACCTCATTGTAAATTTGCTACTGTCCAAAGAAGAAAGAAAAATTTAAAACCCTTTATTTATTTTACTACTTTATGAAAGTTTTTCCTCCCTATCACACAGTTATCTTTTATAACTTGTGATGACAGTGTAAGTTGTAATAATTTTTACTTTATCAAGTTTTTGATACTTTTTCCAGAAGGTGAAATATTTATCAGGAAAACTAGCCTAGCCCCTTCATCAACTCCATGCTCTGAACAAAAGACATATACTAGAATAAGAAAGCTGTCATTGGACCTATGAGTCTGTAGGTCAACAGAGAGACGTGGTCTGGGATAGGACTGTGGGAGTCTTCTTCCTATAGATGAAACCTGAATTAGAGAGTGCACTTCCCATACAGGTGAATACTGGGGAAGGGGAAGACAGGGGTACTGTGGTCACTGACGTCTGCAGAATACCCCCCATACACACATGTAATCCTGCAAGGACAATAGGAAGAACAAGTGCGGCATCACAGTCAAGAAAAAACACATTTAAAGAACGAAAGTACAGTCTGATTTGTCATATGCTACTGTGATATTACGACCAAAAGAGTCTGTTAATTGGCAAAAAGTCTGACTCTAACAAGTGACTAATTAGACAAAGGTAATAGGTATGACTATTTCCTTTGTCAGGGTAGGATGGTAAGTCAAATGTGGAATTAATGGGCTATAAGAAAGTGAGACTTTTAAAGGACTGAACAAAACACCAGAACAAAAATGTAAATTGACATGGAAAATAGCTGATGAATGCTCAGTCTTTGAAAACATTTCTTAATTAGCCATAGCACTTACTATTTGGTAAAAAAATAAGTATTCCCTTCAAATGATTTTTTAAAAAATGCTCAGAGTCTAGCTGAGTGAATTTGATATTTTCAAATTATTAAAGCCAGACAAGTACTTTTATATTAAGGTATATGTAATTATATCTTATTTGTGGCATTGATGATCCTTTAAAAAAAACTCTGTCTTAGCTGAACAGCTATATTATACATGTCTTCCTTCATTTTTTCCCACCCTGTGCACAATGCTTTGAAATTTACTGGTACTGGTCCACTGGTCATCTCTAGAAAGATAAAATAATTATTCATAGGTTTAAAACTTCATTAAATATTTGCCTCGAGTACTGAAGGTTGTCAGTGTGAATTCCTTGTGAGACATCTCTTTTATAACAAAAAAATCATATTAAGTGAATACTTAAAAAGTCATAATAAATATAATTTCAAATTTCCACTTTAGTACATAGTTTTCATCTTTGCCATTACCATACTTATTATAAGAGCTCCTTAAAACTATCCAAGTTGTCTGTTTGGATTTAATCTAATTATGTAAAAAAGGCAAAAGCGCCTTCACTATAAACTTTTACCGAAGTAATGCCTACATCCGCCAGTTGGTGGGAGAGTCAGAAGACAGATAGAAGCCATAAACCAGGCCTCTGTGAGCAATCCTAAATTTATGTTCCAGAGAGCAAGTAATTTCAAGTGATATTTTCCACTTGAACAATGTCAATGTTAGAGGAAGTTGTTTGTTTAGTTATTTGTTTTAATAAAACAGTGTTCCCTGTAGTTACCTGGCCCATGGCTATCTGCATGCTGAGCACAGTAATAATGGCTCATGCTAACAAAGGACTAACCATTTCATACCAACAGTCAAGCTAAACATAAACCTGGGAGTAATTCTCCACTTCTTTTGAATATATGGCAATTTCTATAATATCTAAATTTTTATTAGCAATCAATATACCTCCAGAAAGCTTTCAAAATGGGTTGCTGTTTGTTGCATAACCTGGTATTTGTAACCTACTACTCTGCTTAAGATTTGGCTTTTTACTATGCCTCAGGCATTCCAACAACCATTCTCACAAGAAGATACAAAATTAAAAGAAAATTGTTTGAACCATGAGCAAGTTCATTTGCATTACAGGCGTTCTGCCATATTTTTATATTTGGGTTCCTTTCTTCCTTTAATAATTTTGAAAGGTTGCATGTAATTACATAGCAGAGGCTCACAGAACACAGAGCTGGAAGAGCTGTTAGGCATCACAAGGTTCATTCTCTGCCCAAAGGATAAATGTTTTCTGCAGTATCACTAACAAGTGGTTGTCTACCTCTGCTCAGACAGTTTCTCTTTTCGTACAAAAATTACAATTTCTAAAGAAACAAAATGTCTTATTTGTTCAATTTAGCAGTTACTCAAAGGGGTGCTCAACACACACATACACAGAATATGTAAGGTCGCCCTATCTTTAGTGTTTTGTAACTTGCTTTTCTCTTTCAACAATAAGTCATGTTTTTATACTGTATCAGTTTACTCGTCCTGTAGTAGCTCACTGGGTAGTGGGATTACAATGTTTAGCCAGTCATCGATTAGTAAATTTGAGTTTCCAATTTATGGTCATAGAAGTATACTATTTTAAATATGCTGGTAGTTGACTCGAGTACATCAGCAATTGATTGCTTCTTAGGATACATTCTTCAAAATGGATTTACTGCTTCAAAGGGTATGTCTACATTGTAAAAATATTTGGTACATGTACAGTAATCTTAATAAATGCCCTTCCTTCTAAAATTCCCGATCCTGAACTAGGTATGATGGCACATGCCTGGAATCCCAGCATTGGAGAGATTGAGGCAAGAGGATTGCTGCTAGTTTGAGGCCAGCTTGAACTGCAAAGTGAGACACTGTCTCAACACCCCGCACCAAATTCAAAATCTCTTTTTTTTTTTATTTTAGAAACATAAAAGTACAAAAACATATTGACAAACAGACACCAATTATCATAGAAAATAGTACAATCACAACTAATCTATAGACAAGGTGATATGGTCTCAAAAGTGGTTATTGCTTTATCCATTGATATCTTCGAATTGTAGATGTATGGACCCATATACAGACATGCAAATTTAGTCAGACAGTTAATCCTCTCAAAAACAGAAAAAAAAACCACAAAAACCAAAAATCCAAAGACAAGAAAGAAAACAGGCATACATCAACAACAGCAACAACATCAACAACAACAACAACAGAAAAAAACACTGGTTGTTGCTGATTTACATATTGATATCTTCGAAGTGTGTGTTCAGGCTAACACATACAGATATACACTATTAATCTAATATCCTGTCATCGATTATTGCTTAGCATTAAGTGATATAATACAATAGTCGAACCATGTTAGACCTCCTGCACATATGTATATTCATATATATTCCTATATACATACATACATTTTTGTCTTTTTCTTTTCTCCTTTCCTTCGTCCCATCTGTTCTCTGTTTTTGAACAGATTTCCTTCATGACTCTTAGTTTATATTCCCACCCTCGGGTTCTTACACCAGTGATATAATACGTTGCCTGCACATGTATCGCTGATTTATT